>MU182112.1:125588-157811 GCA_016904865.1 Pissodes strobi | reverse complement strand
AATATGGGGTTTGCTCTATTACCTTGTCAAGACATAAGCGAAACTTTAAATTGAGTGGTATATTTAAAAAAACAGACTTTTTAACCAAATCCGAGGCTAGGGCGTTTAGGTTTAAGAAGTTTCACTTCTGATATGTGCACATAATAAAAAATCACACTAACTTTAATTTACCAAACAAGCGTATTGAAACGACGTGCTATGCGCTTGACCAACCCCGCTAACACAAATCCAAAATTAACCCAAAATAACAAACATAATCTTAAAAAAATAATAAATAAAAGTTGTCTTGTCATCGACGGGAATCGAGCCCAGGCCGCCGTATCACAAGCACATGAGCTGATCCTGAAATGCAACTGCGCATGATTGCGAATAGTTATACCGCATAGGCTAGCGTAAAAAATGCAAGGAATATAAGGAAATAAAATATAGTCAGCAAGAGAAATAACCATGCGCCTAAATCCTCTGCTCGACCTTTGACATCAGTATCAGTAACTAGCGGGCCTTGTACTTAGGCCACCAATTGGGCCCGTTGTACCCGCAGCGCGCATTAGTGAACCTCTAGGATGCCGGTCTTCCTTAAGAAAGCCCGCATCTTCTTTAGACTAACACGACGCACTAAATCTGACTCGATCAGCGTCGCGCCAAAGATTAAATTAAGTAGATGGTATGGGGTCTCATCGTCCTCCATGCACCATCTACACTCCCCCTCCTCTGCAATTCTCAGCAGAGTCAGGTGCCGTTTAAGCCTACAGTGCCCTGTGTAGAATCCTACCAGGGCCCTGTACTCCTTCCTAGGTAGACACAACAACCCCCTGGCGAGACTCTTCGAGGGCCCATGTATCATGAGCCTCGTGTGTCTCATCCCCGGAGCCGTCCGCCATACCTCTTCGGCCCGATCCTCCGTCCAAGCCTCCAAAGCTCTTTCGCGAACACTCTGGGCGATCCCCGTACAGGGATCAGGCCCGACGTATCTGCGTGCGGAGCCTTCTCTGGCTAAGGCGTTAGCGGCCTCATTTCCCGGTACCCAGACCAGCGTAACCCTTTTAAGCTTGGCAAGTTCAGTCAGCCAGGCTACACTCCCTTACCAACAAGGAGCGTGTGCGGACAGCGCCATGATTGCGGCCTTGCTGTCGGAGCAGAAGAAAATCCTCCCGTCACCGACATTGAACCTTCGTGACTCCCAGACCCCCAACATGATCGCAAAAATTCTGCTTGGAAAACCGTAGGGTGCTCGCCCAGCGGGGCAGATGATTCCCGCCCCCCGCGCCTCACAGTATGCACCGGACAGTGTTCCCATTCTAGACCGGTTTGTGAACCACACTAGCCTATCCCAAGACCCCGTCCTTCCCTCAATCGAATCCTCCTTCGTGGGGAAGAGGAAGATTAGCCCCTCGTGGAAGCCTATCTAAGGGACCATCGCGTCACCTGGCATACCCAGGATGGTTAGGTCCTCAGACAAGCCTCGCCATAGACCAAAATTGCCATGGCAGGAGCCATTGTCCCTCCACATCTCCACATCAGCTAATCTCATGGCCACTCTAGCCACCTTGTGCCTCACCCAGTTCAATGACGGAGGCAACCCCACCAACAACGCCTCCAGAGCGTCCTCATGGCCCCGGTGATGCAGAGGCATGCAAGTCGCTGTAATTTGTCCAGCATTAGTCAGGACACAGTGTTAGCCACGAAACGACTGCTCCGTGCATGAGCATTGGAACAATAATCGTACTCTAGATCCACAACATAGTTTTCGTCCCAAGTCCCTCCCAGCGCCCTACGGCAAGCCCACAGAGCACTGAATGTGTTCCTGAAAGGTCAGCTTGGAGTCCAACCAGACACCCAGATACTTGACGCATTTCTAAGCCACAAGAGGGGTCCCTTCCAACGTGAAGTTGGGAGAGGCCCCCAGCCTCCTGTTCCTAGTAAAGATGACCATCTCTACCTTGTTGGGATTCGTCCTGAGTTCCTTATCCCTACACCACTGCAAGAACCTTGTCAGTGCTTCCTCCAGAAGCCTCTGGAATATTCCCACCTCAGTTCCATCTCATATATGTACAAAGCATAAACTGTAAGCAGTCCTGCCAAGGAGTCTTTAAGTACTCCTCGGCAGGATTGTAATGGCGACATTATCTTTAATATTCGCTTTTGAATAACAAATATGCTTTGAGCCTTGGAGTTTACACCCCAAAAAATAATATCATATAAGGATAATATGTTGACTACTATAGAAACATCGTCTAAGGAAAATGAGGTATATGTTAACGAGTTGAAGAAAGCAAGTTTAGAATTATTTAAATTAAAGAAAGGTCGTGAAGCTGTAGCAGTAAAAGACATTTCTGTTGATCAAGGGACCCAAACTTTCAAACAGAATAGTAAAGTGTTAGCAAATAATAGAGTGACTGAGAAATCGCGCAGAGTGCTCGTACTGACGGACGATTACGGCAAAAAGCTTTTAAATCCTCTTAATCGTCTTCTTGGTAATGAATTTTGTGTGCAAGTTATATGTAAACCGTATGCAAGATTTAAGGATGTTGTATCTAACATTGATAATTCTTTAAGTTACTTCACAGAATCTGATTATGTCATTGTTTTAGCGGGTTTGAACGACGTAAAAATTCATATTAACGATATTACCTCCTTAGCAAATGCATGTTTTTATACCAACTTAATTGTGTGTTCTATACCTGTTAACTATGAAGACAATGTTTCGTCTTGTGATATACAGTATGTAAATAACCAAATTTGTAAGACTGTATCTAACCTGAAACGTTTTTCTATCAATGTAGAACTGCTTGACCTTAGAGATAAGTTTATATTTAGTGATTGTAAAATCAACAGTTGTTACCTGAATAATTTAGGATTATATAAGTTAGCAAAGCATATAAAAGAATCAATTTCTAACTTTAAATATCGAAAACCAGTTAGTAATTTAAAACAAATTCAGATAGTCCAGGATATTGAACAGGATGTCTCTGTTGCGTCCAAGATCGATTTGACAGTTTATCGGAATTGTTTTTTAGGGTTAAGAAAAATAACATTGTTTCCATGATGTTACTTAATGTGCAGTCAGTTAGAAATAAAATTGATGAGTTGCTTCTTTGTATAGATAGTTTTGGGTGTCCGGGTTTGCTACTTTTAACAGAGCACTGGCTGGGGTGTGATGAGCCGATAACTATTCCAAATTATAGTGTCTTATCAAGATACTCTAGATCTGAGTTTGTCCATGGAGGTACACTGATTATGGTTCATAGTTCCTTGATGGATGATTCTTTGTTTGTTAATTTTGACAAATTTAATTTTATGATTGTTGAACGACAGTTTGAGTTTTCAATAGTATGCATGCCAAGGTTGAATGCTTATATTATTTGTCTATACAGACCACCTAATACTGATGTTCAAATATTTTTATCTAGATTGGAGCAGCTTCTTGCGGGATTTCCTTTGAGTGGGTGGATTATTTTGACGGGCGATTTCAACATAAATTTTCTTGATAAAACTGAAATGCATTCTCACTTAATATCAAACTTATTAGATTCTTATAATTTAACTATGCATGTTGAGAGTCCAACTCGTATTACTAAGTCATCAGAAACAATCATTGACTATGTGTGCACAAATCGAATTGAGCAATTTGTGGATTGTTCTGTTTTAAATGCAGGCTTATCGGATCATGAGGCAGTTCTGTGTAGATTTAAAATTGGAAAAAGCAAACCTAAAAATATTAAAAAAAGGGGCAGACTTTTTACGCAAAAAAACTATGAGAGGTTCTCCCAACAATGTACGCGTTCTGACTGGAGTGTTGTACAGGCTTCAACTGACCCTCTGGCCAAATTCCATGATTTGTTATCGGAAAATTTCAATACAGCTTTCCCTCTGAAAACCATTAAGAAAAAACATAAAAAATCGTGGTTCACAAAAGGACTTAAAGTATCGGCGCGGAATATGCGCTCGTTGCATATGCTTCGAAAGTATTTCTTCTACAGTGTCCCCTTTATGTTATATTTCAACAAATATCGTAGTCTATATAGAAAACTAATTAGATTAGCTAAACAAACTTATTTTTCGAACAGAATTAATCAGTCAAAGAACAGGCAGAAGGAAAGCTGGAAAATTGTGAATGAGTTAGGTGGTAGAAATGTTTCATCTCCTAGCTCGAGTCTGACTGCTGGGCAATTGAATTCATTTTATTGTTCAGTAGCATCCACATTATCTGCCAATATCGATCCAAAAGTTAATGCGTTAAGCTTTTTAAATGATATCTCAACTAATGATACATTTTACTTCTATCCTGCAGATGCTGATGAGATTAGGAGTATTTTCAGGCAAATTACAAATAGGAATGCTTCTGGTTGGGATGGCATTTCTTTAAATATTCTTTCAAGGCTTCCTGATCCGGTATTACAAATACTTGCGGAAGCAATAAATAACTCCTTTCAATCAGGTACTTTTCCTCTTTCTCTAAAGCTGGCTACAGTTATCCCACTATTTAAAGGTGGAGATTGTGAAACCGCCTCAAATTTCAGACCAATCTCATTGCTTTCAACCTTGTCAAAGGTCGTTGAAAAGCTTTTTAAAACGCGTATGGTCAGGTTCATCAACAGACAGGACCTATTGAGTAATGTTCAATTTGGCATTCAGGCTTCGAGAAACACTAATGATGCCATGTTTAGCCTTCTTAAGGACGTGTATATGGGGCTAAATGATGGCGAGGTCGCTGCAGCGGTATTCTGTGATCTTACCAAGGCTTTCGATTGCGTGGATCATAGAGTACTGCTGAGCAAACTTGAGGTTTATGGCTTCAGAGGCACGTCATTAACTTGGATATCTTCTTATCTCTCAGACCGTCGGCAGGCAGTGTTATTCAACAACGAAAGATCCAGCCAAAAAGAAATTACATCTGGTGTTCCTCAAGGCTCTGTATTGGGTCCTCTACTGTTCTTATTATATGTTAATGATTTGTCAAAGTTGAATATATCTGGGGTATTCACGATGTTTGCTGACGATACGACCATTTTGTGGCGTGACACTGATCCCGATCGTTTGCAGAGCTGTGTCAGCGGAGACATTGTCAAAATAAAAGAATGGTGTGATTCAAACTATTTAACACTTAATGTTTCGAAAACAAATATTATATCCTTCAAATGCCAAATAAATCACATATCTTTAAATTCTGAGTCTATACAAAATTTACAGGTTGTAAAGTTCTTGGGATTATATATAGATTGTAAATTAAGGTTTGAACCACATATTCTTAATTTAAATAAGAAACTCTCTAGTGCATGTTACGCATTAAGAACGGTTGCTCGAGAGTTGGATGGTATTATGGCGAGGAATGTATATTTTGCGCTGATCGACTCTCAGTTGCGTTATGGTGTATGTTTTTGGGGTTCCTGTACTGATCAGTTGTTCAATATGGTGTTTGTTCTGCAAAAGCGAGCTATTAGATTCTTGTGTAATATTGGGTTTAGAGACTCTTGCGGACCTCACTTTATTCAACAGAGAATTTTAACTTTGGCGTGCATATATATCTTGGAATCAGTGTGCCTCATGCATGTAAAGTTTGGATTAGAAGTTGGCTCCGCTCGTGCTTATAATACTCGTGCTTCTCATATAATGTCTCTACCCATACCCTCCTCTTCTCTAACTAAAAGATCTATTATATATGATAGCAAAAAGCTCTTTAATCATTTGCCATTAATTGTTAGAAGAATCACAAACAAAGAGCATTTTAGGAGAGAGGTGAAAAACTTATTAATATCAAAGGCTTATTATTCAGTGTCCGAGTATTATAACGACTCTTTTGTTTAGTGATTGTGTGTTTACTTGTATGTGTTTTATTTTTGTATTTTATTTATTGTCACAATGAATTGTTTTCTGCATATATCTTTTATTTAAGTGTATTTTTTAAAAATATTTAGAGTAGGTAATGTTTATTGGGTTATATTTTAAAATATTTTAATTATGCCTTTTGCAGATTTTAAATCACTTTTATGTGTTATTTTATGATTATTGGTGGATTTTTATGGACCATCTGTACTTAGGTTAAGATGCTTTGATCATAAGTTGTATAAACTTGAATCAATAAAGCTATTTTTGACTTTGACTTTGACTATTATCACTTCAAAATTCGCAAAGTACAGTGTCCTCTTAGGTGTGTCATCTAGATATTTAGAGACTAAACGAATACAATAGCAAACTTTATTAAGTTTATTATTAAGATATTCAATATGATAAAACCAGTCTAGAAACTCATCAATATAAACACCTTTGGTTAGATAGGTATTTCAAATTTATTGTTACAAACAAGAATTGATTCAGGTTTAGTGACTTTATTTAATTTAGTTCTAAATAGGAGAGTACTGGTTTTAGATTTATTTAAAATTAATTTATTTGTTTCAGGCCAAGTATTTGCTAACGAGAATAGCTCATTTGCATTTTCGTTCAGTTCACCAATATCTGATCCACCAACCAGGAAGTTTGAGTAGTCAGCATATTCAGTTAAACAATATTTTGGATTAATTGCTTGATAGTTTAGATCATTTAGATATACTATGAATAATACATGAACCCTATGCTCTTCTCTCAGGATGCATAGGATTTCATCCACCATTAGATACCAGAGGAAGGGGGATAGGACCTCACCCTGAGGGCTTTTCCGAGATGACTCAACCCTAACCACCTCATCTCCCAACTTAGCCTCGACCCTCCGCCTGGTTAGCACGAAGAGGATTCACCTCGTTATGACCGAACCCACCCCCTCTTCGGTCCACCGATCGGCGCATTACACCCACGGCTGTGTTATTGAAGGCTCCTTCAATATCCGCAAACACGCACATCGATAGCTGCCCCCCCCCGGTTTTTGGGGCCCCCCCCCAACCCCCCAAACCCCCCCCCCCAGGGCCGCCCCCCCCCCCCCCCCCCCTCCAGCCTGGATACCAGGTGATGACGAGCCAAGTCCGCCGACCTGCCCGTTCGATATGCGTGCTGTTCCGGACTCAGATCTTTCACTTTGATCAATGAATAATCAATTCTTACCAGCTTAATATCACTATCACATTGCCTCGCTTTAATAAGTTATATAAAATAATAACTTCAGGAATAATAGATATTGGTTTAAAATCAGCACAATACAATTATTATTGACTAACATAAAATTGTCAAACGGAGAAATGTACCATTTTAATTTAAAATCATATAGAATTAACACCGCCACGGCGGTCACTGGTGAACGCCATGGATATTTACCACTGGGCCACAGCAGTCACTAGTGACCGACTGCTTGGACCGAAAATTAAAAGTTCTCCCGGCCGTATGACCGCAAAAGTATACACTTTGGTGCTTTCCTGTGGCCGCTGTGACCCGTGTGAAAGTGTTCTTCTACTCAGGCATTTAAATTTACTTTTCATGTGGGCAAGATAGGAGTAAATTGAAGCACTATATATGGCAATTTCCGGCAAGTGGTGCCGACAAGGACACGGAGGTCACTGGTGACCACTAAGTTTTTTGCTTAAAAATTAAGAAAATATGCAAAATTTTAGAATAATGAGAGAGTTTTATGAAACATAACCCTAAAATAAAGAGTATAACAAAAAACAAAAAAAAATCTTTTGGAAAGTTTAGTCAGTTGGCCTGGCGCTTAACGAGTTAAAGAATAAATCTGGCAACACAGCCTTGTCTACAAACCTGCCCTGCACCGTCTGCGAGATTTCAATAAAAACAAAATAATACATTGAAAGTCCGCAGACAAAAGTAGTAGCATTTACAGCTGTTTTTTACAAAATTTTAATGATTTTTTTTATGAAAAAAATTGACTCTCCCATGGTTATTTAATTTTAAATGTGTCCAGTTTATGATAATTCTCCCAAAGAATATCAAAATAGCCTAAAATTTTTACCTTCACCCCCTTTCTAGTGATTTTTTTTTGCAAAATCAACACAACCTATGTGTCTTAAACTCAAAAAGCTTGCAATGTTAATGCTCAATTGGGAGTTGAAATTTTTGTTCAAGATGAACTAATCAAATTGTTCAGTTCAATTTATAAACTCAGTTGGCGAAACGTTTGCTAATTTTCAGGATGTTTGCAAGGTTGAGAGTTAACCAAATTTTATGTTCAGAGTTCATTCCAACCAATGATGAATCACTGTACTAGCACATAATTGCTGTCAATAGCCAATATGACATTCGAAGTGGCACATCCGCACAGCTGTTTTTATTGTTGTTACTTTTTTTTTGTGAAATTGGCTGAATGTGAAGAATGGAGTGAAATCGAGGATATTGATGCATGAGGGAGCCAGAAGTAATTCAAAATTATCCATTTTTGTACAATGTCGGTAACCAGACTATAAAAATTATTAAGGTCCGAAATTCTATTGGTTATGAATTTTAACCAATCAAATATGAACTTTCCCAACTTCTTTTTGATGTTTATAAATGCCATAAAATGAACTGTGAATTCTGAACTCTGAACCTCACCAACTATCAACATTACGAACTTTACGAGTTTATAAATGGACCTTAAATTATAAATCACTTAATGATCTGCTTTTATAAAATGCAAAGATAATACATTTGCAGTTATTATAAATAATACATTTGGAAAATATAAAAACAATATTTAGTTATGCTTGGAGAGTGTAGTAATTGAGTTAACACTAACAAATAAAAATAAGGATTCAATAGATACTAATTTTTAAATAACAAGGGTAATTATTATTACTATAGACATGTTTATTTCAAATTGACATTACAGCTATTTTAGAGTGAAAAATAGAGAAACTAAGAAATATGTCACTTACCTTCCATCGCTCTTTCACAACATGCCCGGGCTGCAGTAAATCCTCCGACGTCATTGTTATGTTGTTATTTTGATCAGTTGAATCCAAATGATTTTCCAAGCTCAGATTCTTGGGCCTGAAACAGGAAATTTCCCTTAAAAATGACGAAAAATCGATTAGAAATTCGTCTGCTGAAACTTGGAGGACCGATCGAATTTCAATTTTAGGCTGCCAACCATACATTATTGTATTTCTGTTTGCCTAAAATCGGACGAGGCCATGAAAGAACTCCCAGCTGATCGGCTATGAGACTTGCGTAAATCTGGGAAACAAAATTTTACGACATTGCCACATGTCATGAAATTTCCCTCGAACAATGTTTGACATGAGGATTTTGAACCTAGATTTATAGTTGGATACGAGCGCAATTTAACATCTTTATAACGCCGTAGATGTAAAGCGCCGTACGTGAAAAATCTAGACATATCCGAGGAGGCTTTTCACGACGTTACTTAGTAATATTCTTAAAATGCCGCTTTTGAAGATTTATCTTAGGTATAAGCAGGTTAAGAGTTAAGGGTGTTTTTAATATAATCGGTGCGATTAATTGCAATGAGCGGAGCACGGTGACAGCGCAAAGGCGTTTGTCGTTCTGACTAAAGTGTCTTAATTTATCTATAAGCGATAAAGGCGAAACGTGTAAAACATGTATTTAAAATAAATTCATTTCCAACATTCCTAAGCTCCGCGTGAACCTCAAACGATGGTCGAGTCTGTTGTTCAACATATTTTGCTGTTAAATTTAGGGCATGTTTCAAAAGTAACCAGTTTCCGCGTTCCTAATCGCTGTTTGAATATAGGTATTTAAACAGTAAACAGCGGCGGCTATTTACAGGTTAATCTCAAACTAGGGTTTCTTAAAATGTGGTTACCCAACAACACGGCTGTCAAAAAGCTAATCTCCATGATGTGATTTCTCCCGTTACTTGTCATTTATAAGATCTAACCCTAATATTGTTATTTTGTTGACAAAAAATGATGGAAGGTGCTCTTTGCCTTTTTTAAGTCACATCTTAGAAATGCCTGAAGATTTCTAGTGATTTTCAGAAAAAAATATAAAAGTAATTGGGTTTTTCAGATTTGGTCTGACAATTGCAGCGGTTAACGGTGGTTACTTTTGCACCATAGGGCCAATGTAATTTTCACAGTAACACTTTCTACACTATCATATGGCTCAAGATTTAGCTCAGAGGAACTTAATAAATATGCTTTAGGCAAGTGTTGCAAGTACTGAATAGACGTCCGAATAAACACAAATAGTTACATTTACAAACAAACTTATAAACTCGTTGATTAATTATTAACATGTAATTTTAGTAATTTAAATTGCAATAATATAATTCAAACAAGTTAAATTTGGTAAATAAAGACAGACATGTAAACAGAAAACGGTGCAAATAAATTAAAATCAAATAGATATTTATGCGACGTTGAACTCAAGAATTGTATGTGTATTGAAGGAAAATAGGTTTAGACTTTGGGCTAAATACTTCAATAAAACGAAAACAATGATATTAGAATTTGAAAATTAGATTTGGCAACAGCGCCTATCCTCGCCTCCTACGATTTGTTACGCCCGGACTTTATTGATTTTTTCAAACGAATTTTTACCGAAAATCACCCTTCCAACGAATAAATACGTTTCATTTCCATAAATTAATGCTCATGTCACATGCAATGCTTACTTCTACAAATTATTTACCTTTAATAGCATGAGAAAGCTTTAAAATAGCCGTTTAAGGCAAAAATAAGAAAGCGATTGGCGCATAAGCGTTTTGATGCTCAGGCAGAAAAGAAACACATTAAATAATTAGGAAAAACGTAGGGCTTAATTAAGAGGTACTGCTTTGATAATTTCGCCAAAAATAAACTGGTTAAATATAGATTTACGTAGTAAAATCAGCTGTCACACACAGGTATCATTAGCATTAGAGGATACCTTCAAGGACTAATAATCTATTTTTCTCGAACTTTTAATGATTATATTACGGTTCGATTAAAAATAAAGTGTAAATCTTAAGGTTTTATAGTTATGCCTAAAGTAAGAAAAGCAGTTTATGGTAAGCAGATCATGCAAAACGGCAAAAATAACCAATAGTCTACTTGCTTGACGTCTGCAGGATCGACAAAAAACCGATAATTGTTCAGAACAAACCGATAAATCCACAAACTATTTATTTGAATATGAGTTCAACATGCAAAATAACGGGTTTAGTTTGTTTTTAGTCACTATTAAAGCCATTTTAAGCGTATTTATTAAACATTTCTTACGGGTAGCAGGAGTTTTGATCGATACGAACGCCATTTTTTATTTCACTGCTCTGAACTTTGCTGCTAACCTGACGGCTTCACTTGGCGCGGATGTTTGAATTTGCGCCCGGAATTTGTAGTCTATTTTCACATAAAATGTTATCCAAAATTGCTCTAAAAGTGCTATTTACGAAAATAGCACTTTGACGGCTGATGCACTATAATTTAGAAAACTGTCAAGTTTGAGATGTCGAAAGTGCAGGTAAATAATAGAATTTATAATTAATAGATTACGCGGGTTGCGGGAATTACTGGAACTGTATCCAACTTCATGCTAGTGGCGCCAAAAGATCATTAGTTTCGTGACGCAAATATAGGAGGATAAGTGAAAGTAACGGACATGGGACATGCTAGCATGTATGATGATTTATTAGGCGAACGATTTTAAGGAAGGGCGGTGATTCATCTAAATTATGGCATGCTTATTCTCAGACGCCATGGATTCGGATCATTTACAAAGTGAAAACTGCTTTAGACGCATTTAGTACTGAATCAAGTTGAGGCGTCACGCATCACTCACGGCTCTTTAATATTTATTCGAGTAAAGTAGGCTCGAACAGAATTCGCTCAAGCAAGAGGGCGAAACAGTCAGTAAATTCTTATTTGAATCATCCTGTACTATTAAATATGTATTAGTCCAGTCTGTATATTTATACTTGTTTCAGACAAAAGCGATCGGGTCAGATGGTTGCTCGCTTTTTTAAGTTTTAAATTCTGTCGCGCAGTCTTAAGTGCACATAGTTTTCTTTATTAATAACACATTTAAATGTTTTTTTTTCACCTGTCCGATTTTTTTTTAAATATAGAACACAAAAGATGGAAAGTATTAGAGCAGTAGTACGATATTAAGTAGCACCCTAAACTACGCAGGTTATAACAAAATGCGTTTAAATAGGCAATAAAACACTTCACAACCTAAAATGGGAAATGTGCTGCTAGCGCCGGTATATAACTTTACAAAAACGTCTCTCCCACATTTGACAGGCGAACGTGGCGTCACGGCGACCACAACTAAACAAAAAAGGAAACATGCTTGACGAAATGTTTTCATTGCACTCTACCTTAAACGTTCACCAAGGCAAGGCTCTCCCCATCATATCCTACATCAACACTACCATGTCTGAAGTTAAGTTTTACCACCGTAATATTCGTAAATTCCTCAAAAAGCTAAATATGCAACAGGCATCAGAACCGGATATGGAATACCTGCTATCGTTTTAAAAGAACTGCGCAAACGAACTAACACCCATTTTTTCCATACTTTTTCTCTGTCTTACGGAAAAGGGATCTACCCATCTTCTTGGAAAGACGCTCGAGTGCAACCTGTGCCAAAAAAGGCAAGAAAACCACACCATCAAACTACCGTCCAACTGTCTTGCTTCCAATAATCTCCAGTCATGGACCGGGTAGTCAATCAGCATGCAAGTACCTCGAGTCGAGACCAAGAGAATAATTAGGGATACCCAATACAGCTTCCGTAAATAGAGATCGACAGGAGATATATTGGCCTATGTCACTCATATATGGAGTAGGGCAACTGAAAACTATGGAGAATCTTAAGCGATTGCGTTAAATATTTCGAATCGACAGAGTTTGGCATGACGGTTAGCAATCCCGTTCTTCGTACTGCCAGCGTCTCTCTGCAGCTGGCTTGCCAGTTTCCTGGCGAACCGATATCTGCATGTTGCAATTGATGGACACATCTCAGACACATTCACCATAAATGCGGGAGTACCTCAGGGTGCAATACTTTCACCAACTCTGTTCCTCATCTATATTAATGACCTGCTAACCGAAACCAATAATCATGTTTACGGTTTTGTAGATGACAGTCCTACCCTTGTCTCCCAATTTAGATCAGAAAACCTTTCCCAGCGACTGAGACTTTATCACTGCAGACAAGAGCAGGTTACAACAATTAACCAAGATTTGGAGAAAGTTCGACCTTGGGGGCGTCAGGAATTTGGTCCAATTTTATGACGCAAAAAAAAAACAAGCAGCCACGTTTACCAACAAAGCCAATACGGCTGGCCCTGACATCATTATGACAGGATCTGCCATCCCTTTATTCTCGTCAATTGGAGTACTGGGTGTCTCGGTCGACAGCAATATGTCCTGGCATGACCACGCTGCAAACATCGCAAAATCAGACTCGCAGAAGCTGGGTACGCTATTTCGCAACAAAAAATTGTATACACCGCAGCAGTTGCTCTTGCTCTACAAAGCGCAACACCGCAGCAGTTGCTCTTGCTCTACAAAGCGCAAATAAGATCGTGCTTAGAATATTGCTCCAACATCTGGGGTGCCGCACCAAAGCACACCCTAAAGCTGCTGGATTCCATTCAGAAGAGAGGTGCGCGTCTCGTCGGCGACCCGGAGTTGACCCGGAATCTGGATAGTCTGGAACACCTCAGACATGTGGTCGAGATGTCCCTGTTTTACAGATACTTTCACGGCAGATGTTCCGAGGATTTGGCCCGTCTCGTCCCCTGGCAGCGCCTGTCAGATTCAATTCAATTCAATTCAATAAAGCTTTATTGTCATAAATTTACAATTTAATTGACAAAGCAAAGTCTTATGCTAAGAACTCGACGATATAGGCAAACGCAACTTATTTGATAATTTTACAGTAAAGATACGTACTTCAATAAAATAAAAGTTGCTTAACTATAGTTCGCCCAGCCGTTGTTAACCCTCGAAACGCATGCAATTGCATGCGTTTCGAGGGTCGACAACCGCTGGGCGAACTATATATTACATGCATAGAAATAGGACTCCTATTTCTATGATTACATGGTTTCAAAAGAATGTTAGTATATCTAACTATTAATAATAGGACAACTACAGACGTGTTAATACTAGATGAGTATAAAATAATTAAAAGAAAAAAAAACAAAAATAATAAAATTTTATATAAAACAGATTTACATGTCAGATGGGATGGGGTTAAAAAATTAACACATAAAATGAACAAACAAAATAAAAGCAACCGAAATATTCTAAAGTAGCATTTGGTCTTGATAATGCTGAAAGTTCGCTTAAAACCGGCAATTCAAGTACTCGTCCACGGTATAGAAAGCGCACTCAGCCAATAGATCACGACATTTAACTCTAAACCTTTTTAAATTAGGTTCAAGTTTTATGTCTTGTGGCAAATGATTATAAAATTTAATCCCACTGTATATAAAGGAACGATGAACCATAGGAAAGTGTGGTATTGGAAGTCTGATATTGTTACCCTGACGAGTCAGATGAATGTCTTAATTGGGAGAGAACCTCGACAAGTGTTTTTTTTTATCAAGCATACAGTTTCAAGAACATACAGACAAGGGAACGTCAGTATACTGTTTTGTATAAAAAGTGGTCTGCAACTGGTTCCTAGAGGGACTTGGCACAGAAAACGAAGTGGTCTCTTTTGCAGACCAAAATCCTGCCGAAACAAACACTTTGTGCATGCTCCCCAAAACGGAAAGCTGTACCGAAGGTGGGACTCCACTAGCGCAAAGTATGTAGATCTGGCTATTTGTCTGCCCAGCTCCAAGGAAGTGCTTCGCACGCAGTATGCGCCAGACGCAAGTTTCCTTGTAAGTTGCGAAATGTGGCAATCAAACTTTAAGTTTGAATCAATACTGATACCTAGAAACTTAACGCTAGAGGTACTGTCCACTATATGGTGTCCAATGGCAATCTCTCGAAGGTAAGATTCTTAAACGTAACAATGTGGGTCTTGGAGATATTGAAACATAAACTATTAGCATTACACCATGTCATCACCTTCGACAGGTCAGAATTAATTCGGGAGTTGAGCCTCCAAACATCAGTGTCTCTCCATAAGATTGTGGTGTCATCTGCAAAAACAGTGAAAGAGCCAGTAATGTCGAGTCGCATCAGATCGTTGATGTATAGCAGGATGGGTCCCAAAACTGGCCCCTGGGGCACTCCGCAAGTTATAGGTCGCACGCACTAGATACATCCTCCGACAGGTAGGATTTGATCCACTCCAGTGCCACCCCCCTAAAGCCGCAGACCGAAAGCTTCCTCAGCAGTATTTCATGACTTACGCAGTCGAATGCTTTCGACAAGTCACAAAACACTGCCGCAGACGCCTCACGCCTGTTTAGACCAGACAACAGTTCCTTCAGGAAAAAGAAAATTGAATCTGAAGTAGTTTTTTTTATATTGAAATCCAAATTGTTTAATGTTAATAGTCTGATTGGCCTCTAAGAAATTGACCATCCGTTTTTTAATAAGCTGTTCTAAATATTGCTTTAGAGAGACAAGAGTGAAACTGGACGAAAGTTAGAAGGATCACTAAAGTCGCCTCCCTTGTCAACGGGAATTATCCTTGCAGACTTCAAACAGTCTGGAAAATAGCCTGATTCAAAAGAGGAATTAATAGATTTAGCAAAGGCCACCAATGCTGCATGAGGAAGCTCCTGGGGAATCCGCAAAGAGAGCCCATCCTCACCCGAGGAGGATTTGCTTTTGATGACAGATAGAATGCTTTTTTGTTCGACACACGCAAATTGGACAGATATGACAACGGATCGACGGGCGTAATAAATTAGGTAAGATTTGAGGCAACAGAGGAGTAGAACTCATTTAAATCATTTGGATGCAGTTTAGATTCATGATGTTGATGTTTCAAGCGACCAGCGAGCTTTTTCACGATCCTCCAAGTTTCACGGTGTTTAGTCCTTGCGTTATTCAATCTGGAGGAGTAAAATATTTTTTTGACCTTTTTAAGACACTTTTGTAAGTTTTGCGGTATGCACAATAAAGTTGCGCCAGGAATGGTCGAGAGGCAAAGTGTTTTTGAAGAGTATTAAGACACCGTAAGTTTTCTGCAGGGACACGTATACCATTTGTAATCCACCGTTTCTTAGTTTTGAGTTTGATAGTACGAAAAGGCAAAGACATATTAAATAAACGCTTCATATATTTTTTTATAGAAGAGCAGAGAGTAAGGGTGTTGCCATTTTGCTGCCAAAAATTTCTACACATGTATACGGAGAGCGATACAAGCATACAATATATAGGTTGTTCTTCTGTGAAAATACAACACAAAACTTAAATTCTCTCTCAACCAACAACCCATTCAGTTATAAAATCTAGGGCGACCAATAAGTTTTCGTTAATGAGAGTAATTGTACCTCCATTTTTGTAATTTTTAAGACAGAACTTTGAAATATCTCGATAGCCAGGTACAACAAAAGGCTCAGCAACATCAAGCCAGTGTTCAGTCAATAACGCAATCTCTGGAAAATTTACTGTATCCAAGAAAACCTCAAGATTGTCAATTTTATTCCTAGCAGATTGAATGTTTAGCAGCATTAAAGTAATGCTCAAGTCATATTTCCTTAAACTAAAAAACGACCATTGTCACGAATATTATCAGGGAAAGAATTTATGGTTAAGTCAGCTAAGTCAGCAGTAGATAAGTCAGTTAAGTCAATAGTATCATGCATCAAATTTATGCTCTGCGTATAATTAATACAAGCCAATGAAAAATTATGCTTTATTCTACAACTAGACTTGACAAAGAACGACACATTTTTACAGAGTGATTTCTTTGATAACCTATCTACCGTTTGCACTAGTATTATCTAAAATTCTAATGGATGTGCTCCTGCACTTAATCGTCTGGTCGCAGAATGACACATATCTAAAATATTCATAGCTGTTCGTTGTTGAATATGTCCATGAGAAAATCACATTGGTGTACTTTCCGATCGAAAATAGTTTTTTAAGTGACGATTACTGAAATTAATAATAGAAGTCAAATTTAAACAGATAATGACACTCTCGTTAGAGTTGAAGTTAGTAGTTAGCTCCGAAATACGATTTGCCATTTGTGGTATAGAAATCCCTGGTTGACATTCTCCATAAGTTGAATACGTCTTATTGTCCAAGCGGTTTAATAGCTCCAGAACCACACCTTGGGCACTTTTATCTCCGAAAACCAGTACGTTGATCTTCTCTGTACTGACGGGAACTGATTTCGACGACGAGTGAACCATGGACTGATTTAAGGGTAGCATGGTATCTTGCCCTTGAGGAGAATCAGCGACAGACAGCTCATCATATAAAAAGCATGTGGCGTTACTGTCTTCAGAGTGCGATATTGGAAAAGTGCTTGAGAGCGTTGTTTTGAGGCTCTCCAACTCTTTTGACAAGAACTTATTTTCGTGGTCGAGGGTCTCGATACTGGTGAGTATTTGAGCATTTAAAATTTTAAGATCTGCCAGTGACTCCGACGTTTTCTGCAGCATGCTTGTATTAGCCTCGATATTGCGCAACTTGGCTAAGCTTGCCTCAACCTCCTGTAAGTAGTTGGAGGTTTGAGAGACAATATCTTGGGAGAAGTTACCTTGGAAGTATGTTTGTGTGTCTACGGAAGATTGGCTTTTCTGTGCGTTATGGTTGACATTTTTGATGCTAAAATCAGCTAACTGCTTCTTCAGAAGGTTATTCTCATTGACTAACTCGCATTCCAACGATTGCGCCTCGTAAAGAAAAGTTTGATTATCTTTCCTAAGTTTGTTTATGTGGTTGGTTTTGCTACTGAGTACTGAGTTCCTCTCTTAGCTCTCTCAAAGTGTCGCTAAAACCTGAGATTACATCTGGATCAGATGTATTCGAACGCTCCAAGCAGTCTACCGAGCACAAGATTAAATTATCTTGAAGAACTTTAATTCCCCTACGCCTTTGAAGGCAGCTTTTATGGTATATACCATAACATTGTACACATACACAATTGTTTTGAGCCTTAGTTTTGCAGCACTTGAAAGCCAATGCCATTTTTCGATATTTAGGCTTGTTTAAAATCCGACTCTTAACTCTTAAGTGTGACACGTAGACGTTGGTGCAACGGGCCAGAAACAATATAATAACAAACCGCTAGTAAAACCCAAAACAAACAAACATGAATGAAGATTAACAACACCTTCCTTAAAGCAAAAATTACAGAATATGTCATTCTGTGATATTTGCTTAAAGTACATATTTTTTTCAAAATAACGAATAGCGATAATATTACTGCTCCCACTAATAAATCCATAATGTCCTACTCTGGTGGACCAAAAGCAATTTGACTTTATTCCTTGTTTTTTAATTTTCCTATAAACCATTTCGGTTTGTCAATTTTGTATGGTTCCAAATACCAGTGCAGGTTTTATGAAACCAGGATGTCAAAAAATAATAAAATCTAGACTGTATTTTTCAGTCCTGGGTCAAAGCACTATCAGGAAATAATGTAGCAACTGGATTAAGTAATAGAAATGGAATCGCATACATATTTGTCTTGGCTAGTGAAAAATTTATTTTAATTTTCCTAGTCTAAAATGTCATCAATATTTTCGCAATGAGCGTATTTAAATAGCTCGTAAATAAATTGGCGAAAATTACAACGCAGAAAAGGAAACAAGGCAAAAATGGAATTCGAGGAAAATCATGGATCAGGTGTAATTTCAGTATTAAAGAACTATTGATTAAGATTTTAGACTACACTCAAATCTACACAAAATTTGTTGCGGTTTGTCGATAAAACAATTTGAATTGTACGTTGCCTTTTTATCTTAATAATTAACTATTAATTGTTTAAATGTATATCTACCTAAAATTTCCCCTTGTAAAAAATTCTGTATAAAAGAAAATTATTTGGCCTTTTTGGCGCTGGCATCGTAAAATTATTATTATCCCGAAACATATGAAAGGCGATTATTGAAAGTAATCGGAACTTAAGACGTAGCGTTACCGTTAGCGTATTTAGGAGGCCTCAGCCTTACAAGACTCCAGTTAAATAACGCCGCCTGATTGGCTAGATAAGCGCGTGTGTTACACTAGCTCCGCCCGTCAATGTTGTTTACTCTTTTTGAAGTGAAAACTAGTTTAGGCTCGCTCAGCACTTTTTTTTGTTGGGATTGAATGAGACTGAGCCGTCACGTAACGCTCCTTCTACTGGACAAAATGGTGAATGCGCTTGATCTAATTATTACTGCCTTGCCCCGCTTGTTCCCGTCTAGGTAGAGGGCTGAAATTTTCAGGGGATGTAGCCAGGGTAAAAAGAAGATCCTGGATGAAAACAGGACCCGTACATCCCCCCCCCCGTTTGGCCAGTGGAGGGGGGAGAAGGAAAAACTTAAATAATCAATTTCGGGAGAACGGGAAGAGGTAGAGGGTCGAAATTTTTATGGTAGGTGAGGGCCACCTTAGACCATACGGGGGTAGGGGGGGACCGGGTCTTTATTTAAAAGGGAATTTTTGGGGAAAAAACGTTTTTCACCCGTATCTCTGCAACGAAGGCTCGAAATTCTGACAAACCATGACCCCGCTTGTTGAAGTTTCACTTCTATCGTGTGGTCTTAAGCACTCACAAAAGTTTCACTACACGCATTGGTATTCCTTCAATGTCTACCGCTCGCTGCGGGGCGCAACCAACAAAAACTAACCCAAGGCATGCCAAAAAAAAAACTAACTAACCAAAAAATAATAATAAAAAAACTTGCAAGAGCCGGGCGTCGAACTGATTGTTTCGCATTCTAAACGCGAACCTTATCACCTGTGTCAGGCCTTCACATTCCTGCTTTTCTCGAAACGCCCCATACAAATGCGTTAAGTGAGAAATTATAAACAGCATTGACAGGCGGGGTTGGAGTTAGCCAATAAGGCGGCGTTATTTAACTAGGGTTCTGTAACGTACCACCTCTTACTGGTCAGGAGTCAAAATAGTTCATTATTTAGCTTGGATAAATAAGATATTATATCATCCGAATCCGGGCTTTACTCATGACTAGTTACACCTCCTCTTTCGTCAGTTTTCGATTCTTTGACTGGAATGGTACGTATTTCTTTTTAAGAATTTTGATTATTTTAAAAAGCTGTTCTTATCTATAGCTTTTAAACTTTAACATCGAAGAAGAAAGAGAAGTACCTGAAGAAGATCCGACTCATAAAAATGGCACAGAAAACGTAGATGATCCCGATTTTGACAATGAAAATATTCTCGAAAATATTATGGAAGAGCATGTCAGGAAGATGTGAAGAAACCAGCAAGATTTGATGAATATATCATTTCCGTTTTCGGTGACAGTATCGATACTGAGTGCAGTGCCGCTCTCTTCTGACTCAACTTCTTCATTACCAATGTCAGTGTCACACAGCAATGTTTCAGCTGGCGATGTTCTCTGTTCTCCTCATAGGAATCCTGGAGACACTTTGGTGAATTTTTACTTGATTGTCCGATACAAATGTAAACAAATAAGTGAGCATTTCAAGCCTGCTTTCTGCATCCAAATGCTCCAGTACACATTACATCCGGGGCAGGGTCCAATAAAATTTCGATTGGAATAAGATCTATTTTGCTTCTTTTCCATCCCCAGTGCGAAGGATTCTTCTCAATCCCACGCCACCGAACCAACTTGATGCTACGTTCTTGATGAAGGCTGTCGTGCAGCAGAAGATGTTGGTGGCAGGAAGACAATATTAAATTGATTTTTTGTTAAGCATCTGCCGCAACAGCGGTATTGATAGTCATCGATGGAGATTTTTTCGTTTGTAGTACGGCCGTATAATGCGTGATTTTCTGAATATCGTCATTTAAATGCCTGTATTTTTTCAAAATTGTAAGAAATTTCAGCTTTTCATAACCAAACAAGGCTGATGTCGCATCACAGTCGCTGAAAGCATGGAGGAAGAGTATGCTATCTTTAAATATTTTTCTGTCTTGTAAACTGCGAGAAGAATGTCGTCTTTGTAAAATTGCTCCTTATCTGGCTTAAGAAAGTAAATATTTTCGTGCACCTAAAACTGCTAGATTGGCGTTCAAGAACATGGAAGAGAAGCTTGGGAAGGCCCCCAAAACGATGGCGGGACGACTTCCAAAGGATAGCAGGAAGGGGATGGATGCAGACTGCCTGAAACAGACAAGCGTGGAGATCATTGAAAGAGGCTTACATTCAGGAGTGGATGGACATAGGCTGAAAAGAAGAAGAAAAAGAAATTGCTAAAAGAATCCGATCTATATCTTCGCCAAAAATCACTGCAATTGTGTACAATGACGAGGATGACATTTCAATAGCAGTATTAATAACAAGCGTGTCTGCATCTTCAGTCGCGTCTTCAAATTTATTTTTCGACATAGACGGAAACCGAGATTTATTTCTCTCATTAGACAAAAACTTTGCCAGTGGCAAAGTCATATTTTTTTTATTGTCGAAAACGTTCAGTACTTTTTGTACCTCTTTCCACACCTTTCGGAGGATATCCATCGAAAACTACAGCTACGTTTAAATGTCTCTTCACATAATCAACATAGCTGGCACAAATCGAAGCAAATGAAACTTTATAAAGCCAAACAACTTTGTGTAGTAGATATCCTCCGTCAACAATAAAAAAGCTTGTCTCATAGTCTATCGTTTCCAAATTTTCAAATTTCATTTGTGACACGAGAATACATACTTTCCGTGATTTTTTAAAACTTCCGCACTTAATGCGAACACCGAATACCTATCGACTGGCCTATAATGAAACGTGGAGGAGGCTCACAGGTACAGTGACCAAAAAGAGCAGCAAACTGCAATGTTTTTAAGCGTAATATTAGTCATAGAAATTACTAGTGGTAAGCTGAAATGAATGAAATAGTAAAAACAAATTACCAGGTACACTCAAAGAACTATTAAGAAATTAAATTTCAACGCCCTGTGTTTTAAATTTTATTCATTTATTCATTGCACGATAAAAATTCACCAAAACATATAAATACTTTAATGAGCTTAGGTAAATACCTATAGCTTCTTGTTTATGCAGTTCTAAAAATATAATCAAGCAGATATTACTAAAAAATGAAACTGAAAGTTTACTCAAAATTATAAATTCTTTTCTAAATGATAGATACGGACGATCTCGCAAAGGTATCTTGTATGAGCCCCCATCTAAACCCACGAGGCGCCACTGATAGTTTTTGACTAAACCTTGATTAATAATATACTATTCATCATCAATCACAATAATATACTATTTTTTACTCCTATGCTTTAATTCATTTATTAGACATTTACTTACTGTACTTCAATGAGATCC
This sequence comes from Pissodes strobi, assembly GCA_016904865.1. Classification (NCBI taxonomy): domain Eukaryota; kingdom Metazoa; phylum Arthropoda; class Insecta; order Coleoptera; family Curculionidae; genus Pissodes; species Pissodes strobi. The sequence goes on along the minus strand of MU182112.1, from coordinate 135,591 downwards.
ATTTCTTATTCAAATGAAAGTATTCATAGCCAATGAAAATGCAACATCAACTGTGTAAGTAAATACTTGTAGACAAAATTGATCATGTTTAGAACCATCTCTATACCCATTGTTTAAAAATGGTAAGCATATTTAAGAAACTTAGACCCGTTTTATCCAGAGTTCAGCGACTGAATGGCGATCATCCTTCACCATACGCATCGACTTTACGACGTATTCCTTGTAACTTACTGTATTGAAAGTCCCTCCGAACATGTTTTTCTACAATCGCGTTCACTGTCACTAGAATAATCCAGCAGCAGCACAGCAAGAAAAATCCATCGCCCTCCAACATGTGAACATTCTGGACACCACCGAAGTTAAAACGGAATTCCTGCACTTAACGATCCAAAGAATCAAACCTCTCTTTTACCAATAGAAAATTTCTAGATTCCTTGTCTTAAAATATATTTTTATATCAAAGTTCAAAGAAAGATGTGTATATTTATATAAAGAGAGTATAGTTATACACATTTCAAAATTACAATAGTTAATTTTTTAATTGTTTATGAATCTCTACATCTATTATTGGCACATAGTAAAATCGTAAAACAGCTATTTTTAGTCTTGTTTGCAGGTTGTTCCGATAAAAATAGCATTTGCGCTGATATTTTTACCAATATTGTTATAGGCCAAAATTGATGTTATTGACCATTTGACATATTTTACAGCTATTTTAAAAGTATTTTAGAATAGAATTCCAAAATCTAGCAGTTCAGGTAAAGCGTAGGCGTGTCTCGTGATTTAAAAAATATAAGCGTCTGAAGCGTTTATATTATAGACAACTAAGCAATGTTAAAATTTAGGCATACACTTTTTTCTATCCTTTCAGCATTCGCACTCCCTCTATGGGAAAATTCACTTAATCCGAGATGCCTTAAACATCATAGGGATTAAGCTGTGCTGGAACAATTTCCGTGTTATGGGGTTCTCTGGGTTAGTTTGGCACTTCTGATGTTTCTGATCTTGGCTTTGGATCCAGCTTTCTGGATGGGCTTGTAGAGGTTTTTAGTCACTCATTATTCCTTTGCAGGATTTTCCGCACCACTTCAGTTGATGGAATTAATATTAGCACTATTTCGACGTAATTCAACTGCCACTTTTTTATGCCAAGGGCACACACACTAAACGGAGATCATATGGCGCTCGACGAGCGGTGTGTGTGCGAAGATATTGATTGACACGGTTCTTGAACAGTTGTAGATTCTAATTAGGGGGAAACAGATGACCTGGGAGTGAGTTCCGCAGTGATGCAGTGCGCCAGACAAAGGAGTTCTTGTAAAACGATGTTCAAGGTGTTTCCAGTTGTACGACGAACTGGTGCGCTCTTGCCGTCTGTCGTGACCGTCTGACAGGCGTTGCTAGGGGCGGGATGAGGCGGGCCAAATCATGGGAAGATCTGCCGTGAAAGTATCGGTAAAGCAGGGACATCTCGGCCACATGTCTGCGGTTTTCCAGACTATCCAGATTCCGGGTCAACTCCGAGTAGCAGACGAGACGTAGAGCTCTCTTCTGAATGGAATCCAGCAGCTTTAGGATGTGCTTAGGTGTGGCACCCCAGATGTGTGAGCAATATTCTAAGCACGGTCTTATTTGCGCTTTGTAGAAGTAAGAGCAACTGCTGCGGTGTACACAGTTTTTTCCTGCGAAGTAGCGTACCAAGCTTCTGGGAGGCTGATTTTGCGATGTTAGCAACATGGTCATGCCAGGACATATTGCTGTTGACCGAGACACCCAGCAGCCCGATTGACGAGAATGATGTCAGGGCCCGCCGTATTGGCCCTCCTGGTAAACGCGGCTGCTTGGGTCTTTGCTACATTGAACTGGGCCAAATTTTTGTCGCCCCGAGTTTGAACTTTCTCCAGGTCTTGATTAATTGCTGTCATCTGCTCTTGTCTGCGGCGATAAGTCTCAGTCGCTGGTAAAGGTTTTTCTGATCGAAAGTGTACTGTCATCTGCAAAACTGTAAGCAGGTTTATTCGCTTCGGTCAGCAGGCCATTAATATAAATGAGGAACAGAGTTGGTGAAAGTATTGCACCTTGAGGCACGCCCGCGTTAATGATGAATGTGTCTGAGATGTGTCCATCAACTGCGACGTGCAGAGATCGGTTTTTAAGGAAACTGGCAAGGCAGCTGCAGAGAGAGGCTGGCAGTCCGAAGGACGGCAGTTTGTTGAGCAGTCATGCCAAACTCTGTCGAATGCCTTCGAAATATCCAACGCAATCGCTCGAGACTCTCCGTAGATCTCAATTGCCCTACTCCCTATATGAGTGACATAGACCAATATATCTCCTGTCGATCTCTATTTGCGAAAGCCGTATTGATTATCGCTGATTATTCGGTTGTTCTCGAGGTACTTGAGTAGTTGCTGATTGACTACATGTTTCATGAAGCAAGGCAATTGGGCGATAGTTTGAGGGCGTGGTTTTCTTGCCTTTTTTGGAGCAGGTTGCACTCGAGCGACTTTCCAAAAGAAGATGGATGAATCCCTTTTCCGTAAAACAGGAAAACAACCTGGAAAAAAGGGTGTTAGTTCGTTGGCGCAGTTCTTTAACACAATGGCAGGTATTCCGTTCGGTCCTGATGCCTTTTTGCGTATGTAGTTCTTTAAGGATTTTACGAATATCACGGTGATGAAACTTGACTTCTGCCATGGTAGTGTTGATGTTTGATATGGTGGAGAGAGCCTTGCCTTGAGGTTCAGTGCGATGAAAACATTTTGGCGAGCATGTTTGCTTTTTCCCATGGCTGCAGTCGTCGTGATCCACGTTCGTCTGTCAGAGGTGGGAGAGACGTTTTTGTAAAGTTATTATTTACTGCCTTTGCTATCGACTAGAAATTCCTGGAGCCACTGGGGCATTGCAAAGTTAATTCCTTATCCTTTGATTGTGTTTGCCCTTAGTTCCTCTTCATGTTGACCTCAAACTCTCGATACTTGGAAATATCCTCGCCATTCTTTTCGAGCAGATTTTAGGTATCGGGTGCTAACACTTCCACAAAGATTATAACCTTGGAGTATTTGTTTACGACGCGAGGGTGAGATCTGGTCTATTATGCATAACCGTCTGATCAGTTAAGATTGCACGATCCCAGTAGAATCCGAAGCCACAGTTTTCCCGAACTATTCGAGGTTTATATTTGTGATCCTGAGTGAGTAGTCAAAGAATGTTGGCGAGGTCTTGATGAATAATGGTGGTAACATTATCATGTTAGTCTTATATTCCTATGCTGTGCAGAGAAAAGATGACATCCTGCTCCGTTGTTTTGCATCGACTTCTGCACTTATCGGGCTCGCGGTTGATCCTTGCTGGTACCACCTGAACTTGTATTACAAATAAAAAGCCTTCTGTCTCTGTAAACAATTTTTCTGAGGCAAGCCAGTAGTTCGACGCACATCTGGCTGCATAACCTCATTTGGATTTCTCTCAAGAAGCTGCTTTTCTGGCCATTTTTGCAACTTTTCTTGCCTTGTCGAGTGCTGAGGCTCGGGACATTTGCACTGGCACACTCCCACTCTTGATTCGAATCTCTTGTTAAAATTGTTCAACAGTAATTTTGCAATTGCAAATTAGTGATCTGACGATCCCACAGTTTGGCATGTTCATTAGTCCTATTTCTCTCTCCTGTCGAGGCACGGTTGTTCTTTCTACAACGCTTTTAGGGTCGTGGTTTTGCGCTTTTGTTGGCAAGGTTGATAATTTACGTTGTTATTCTTGGATGTCGGTTTTATTCCAGGACACAGTGCCAAAATAATTATATAATAATAAAAAAGTATTATTATTTAATTTCAAAGCTTCTATTTCCCTAAACAAAAGAGCTCCAGAATAGTCGATTCAATGATTATACATTTGAGCTACAATTATATAAGAATTTGGATAATGAAATACTTTTGATGTAAACTAGCATCTCAATTTCGTGGACTCTCGTGCGTACCTACATGCATCTCAAAATACCTAGAACCACTGAACTTCGATTAGGTCCTTTAATGAACCTTAATTAATGAGTTAATTGAATGTGCCAATGACAGTATGCCATTAATAGATGTATGATATTCAATGTTCCATTTCTCAGTGTCAGAGAGGATAATGTCTGAGGTGTCATCAGATGTGGATCCTATGAGCTATCTGAAGCATGTTTCTGTTCCAGATTCTTTTTGCCCTTACCACACAAATATTAATTAAATAAAGATTATATTTAACCAAATAAAAAACAAACGTTCATCAGGAATTCTTTGATGAAAGATATTTAGCAACTTGCCTAACTGTGTGCTGAGGGTGCTTGCTAGGTTTATAAATTTATCGTTTGATACAGGTATTTTACACCAGAGTTTGAAGATTGCTCTGGTGAGGTGGCAGCACTGATGATTCATCATTACTGCCAACGCTCTCTAAGATAGTGGAAAAACTTGTTATGTCTAGGATGGTGTCTTTTCATTGGAGGCAGAGATTGTTAAATCTCAACTAGTTTCGATTTCAAGACAAGAGGAGCACTAGTGATGCAATCTTCTAAAACTGTATCTTGGACTGAATGAGGGGAAGAACGTGGCAGCGGTCTTTTATGATTTCTCCAAAGCCTTCGATTGTGTAAACCGTAAGTTATTGCTCGACAAACTCTCTCATTATAGATTTAGGGGTAACACTAACACCTTGAGTTGGCTTCAGTGTTACTTAATACGCAGAAACAGATTGTCAACAGCTACAATGGTAGAGCATCAACCTCACAGGAGGGCGGAGTGTTGACTCCAATACCACCTGCTGTAACTGCTGTCGGTGTTTCAACCCCAATATCACCCTCACCTGCGCGCGGGACCTCGGTCCCAATACCACAACCGAGGGAGGGCGGGGGAAGCTCACATCTACCTGCGGGGGGGTGCCAAAGACCCAGCCAAAAAAAAAGGCACAAAAAAGTAAGCGGTACCGAAATCCGGAAACGCCGCTCAGAGCCCAAGAGTGGAGGAGGACATACTGGGTCATACTTGGGAGTCTATCCACTCAAACGAAAAACAGATCTCGACCCGGAAAAATATTAAGGTTTGACGGCTTCAGTGAACCATCAACCCCTGCGGGGAAAAAAAGCTCGCCGAGGACCTAACCCCATAAACCAAGACTCTCCAAGGTCATTTAGAGAGGCTGCTACCAGACACCTTAGGGTAGCAGTAGCAAACACAAATTACCCACTTGGAAGGATCAATGCAGAGCAAGTGAGGCAAAAAGAGGATGCTTTGGTTAGAGCCCTAGACGCTACTAGGGCTGGCTACTTTAAGCACCTCACAGACCTCTCCACCAACTTTTCGAGGCGGATTCGGCCTTGTCGGGGAAACCCTCCAGGTCACCTTCGACGATGCCTGCGACGCCATAGCCCAACTTCCACCTCTGTGGGAGGGGAACAATCTGGAGGTGATTCCAGTGGATCAGTTGATCAGATTGGTGAAAACCGCAGTCTGGATCCCAGGTACTCCTGGAGTGCCGGAGGAGATCAGAACCCGTCCCTGGGCTCACCTCGCAGGATGGCAGCTCTTCCATCACGCCCATAGTACTGAGGAGACTAATCCGGGGCTGCTCCTGGTCTTTGAGGCGCCCACGATGGACGCATAGGACATACAAAATAAAGGTGGTAGGCTAAGCTATTTGTTTACCACCGTCCCAGCAAAGGTGACATCAAGCGACACCAGAAAGGGCCTCCAAATGGCCGCAGAGCCTGTAGAATAGGCCACACCATCAGCACCATCATTGGAAGCGGAAGTAGACAAGATGGAGGTGCAACAGGAAACGCCTGTCCCACCAGCACCATCGTCGACGCTGGCAGGGATAAACGAAGATCCAACCTCAGACTCGCCTGAATCTGAGGCCGAAACAGCCTCTGGGTAGGAGTAAAACCTCCCAGAGGAAAACTAAATATTAACACTTAAGGACCTAATGGAAAAGAAACTACAAAATCATCCAAACAACCATTAACATAGCATAGCAGCCACTGCAAATCTGAATCAACACCTCAGAAGGAGCCCAGACGTGATTGCCCTTATTCAGGAGCCATACATTGTCAAAGGTAAGATATGTAGGCTAACTGGGTAGCCTCCTCTACGACACAGTCTCTAACAAACCTAGGACGGCATTTATGTACCCAAACATTTACAAGCAAACATACTCCCCCAACTAAGCTCACGGGACCTAACTGCAGTGCGGCTCGTTCTGCATGAAGATTCCGACCCCGTAAAGGAAGTTATTTTAACCTCGGCCTACATTCCACAAGAACCAGGAGCACTTCTACCAACAATTAAATTTCAACGATTTGTAGAGTATTCTGAGAAATGCAAATGCAAACATTAATACTATTGGAGAAGTACTCCTAGAATTCTTAGCCCAATCAAGTTTAATGATAGCCAACAGAGGAAGCGAACCGACGTTTGTGACTTCACGCCATCAGACCGTGACAGATTTAACGCTATCATCGATTAACATGATAAACAGAATAAAAAACTGGCATGTCTCCGAAGAAGTCACATTTGCTGACCACAGGAGAATCGATTTCAATATAATGCTGAAGCCAGCGATTAAACAACCATACAGGAACACACGCAAAACGAACATACAAAACTATGTTACCCAATTAACCGAAAGTTCAAACAAAATACCAAATGAAACTTGGAAAACATGGAAAAAATCGAACAAAGATGCGAAATGTTGCAAAAAAGCATTATTACAGCGTATGAAAGCTCCTGCATAAGGCAGGAACAAAAGCGGAGCTCCATGGTGGAACAAACAACTAGAACACCTTAGAAAAATGGCTAGAGATGCTTTTAACAAAGCAAAAAGAAGAGGAAACTGGGAACCATATAATCAACACCAGAAAACTTTAAAAAAACATGTTAGAGGAATAACAAGGAACGCATGGAGAAATATCTGCGCCGAAATGGCATCCACAAAAGAGGTAGCTAGAATCGGTAAGGTGCTCTCTAAAGATCTCAGCCAACAATCTGAGAGTCTCAAACAAGGGGATGAGAGAAGAAGAGACTGCCAAACTTTTGCTGGAAAGACATTTTCCTGACTGTAACATCCAAGAAGTGACATGGCCAGAGAACAACCAATACATCCCAACCGAAGACGATTGGAAACTATGGAACAAGGTCATCACTAAAGGAGAGCTATAGTGGGCTATCAAATCATTCAAGCCTTTTAAGTCCCCGGGACCGGATGGAATTGTTCCAGCTCTGCTTCAATGAGGAATCAGGGCTCTGCGTGATCATTTAGAAATGCTATTTAAAGCTTGGCTGGTCCACAAATACGTACCCAAAGCTTGGAGAAATGTAAGAGTTAAGTACCTTTACACCAAAACCAAGAAAAAAGGACTACTCTGAACCAAAATCATATAGACCGATTAGCCTAACCTCAAAACGCTAGAAAGACTGTGTGATAGATACATTAGAGGAGATATCCTACCATACCATGATATACATCCAAACCAACACGCATATCAGGCTGGATCAACAGAAACAGCACTTCACTGCGTAGTTCAAACAATTGAAGAAGCCTTGCCCCGAAAAGAATGCGCTCTCGGAACGTTTCTCGATATTGAATGAGCTTTTAATAAGGCTACTTTTCACAGCGTAAATACGGCACTAACAAACCATATAGTCCACCCCACCATGAGGGGCTGGATCGCCAATATGCTGAAACTTAGAGAAGTAAACCTAACTATAGGAACAAAACTGTCACAGCACTCGTAACGAGAGGATGTCTTCAAGGAGGGGTACTCTCCCCGTTGCTCTGGAATATGATCGTAAACAACCTTATAGAAAACCTGAACAAAGCAGCACTCTTTGTGACCGGATACGCTGATGACATAACAATCATTGTTGTGGGCAAGTTCGAAGGGGTTCTGTCAGAGATAATGAAAACAGTTTTCAAAATAGTAGTGAGATGGTGCAACGAAAACTCACTATCGGTCCTTCCCAATAAAACAGAACTTGTGCTATTTACAAGAAGGAGGAAATTAAAATTCAATCCATCCTCTTTGTTTGGGGCACAACTCAAGCTACCAAAAGAAGTATAATATCTAGGAATCATCCTAGACAAGGAACTTAACTGGAAGCGCTACCTAGATCTTAAGTATGAGTAAGTTGTCCGAGTCTTTTACCAGTGTAGGAGAGCGATAGGGTCGACATGGGAGCTGTCACCTAAAATCACATACTGGATATGGCACACTAGTTTGGTGGCCTCGATCGGGCAAAATAACAGCTCAATCCAAAATGTCGCGCCTCCAAAATTTAGCATGCACAGCTATCACTGGAGCAATGAAAACTACTCCCACCAAGGCAGTGGAAGTACTTTTAAACCTGTCTCTGTTAGATATTTTTGTGAGAAATGAAGCACAGGCAACCGCAGTACGCTTGAACTCCACGGGTACCTCGACACACAACAGCTCTAATCGAGGCATACCACATACAATCAGCTATAAGAGTGAGCACAGGTCTTGTGGTCAGAAATTATATTTTCAACAAACGGTTCACAATTGTATAGGTATAGTAACCCTAATTCTATCGTTATGCCGATTCCCTTGGTAACTAACTAGCCTTTATTGGTCATATTCGTGGACTGTTTGTTCATGTTTTTCATTGGTTTATTTTGGATTTTAGAAAATGTTTCATTGGCACTTCAAGTTTTTCTTGCTTTAATTTGCTCGGTTTTAATTGTCTTAAAAGAAACGGGGTTGATTCGGGCTTTTAAAATGTAATTAAGGGGATGATCTAACTCTACCGATCTGACGATCGCTACCTTATGGTGAACATATACGTCATAAAATGCAATATTATTTCGTTGATTTTCTTTAATGTACAACACTCGTTAAAATTAGCTTTATTGCATGTCTGGCATTCAAAATCGGATTAATTAGTTGTCTTGATTTGACGCTTTGTCTTGCCCTTGTCGTAAAGCGTATTTTGGTGATACTATCGACTTAACTAGTTCCGAACACCGATCTTATATGGAGATCGGTGGTTCCGAACTAGTGGCGAAATCTTGAGACCACGTGTTGTTGTTTGGTATCGAATATTTTAAGTTATGTATAGAGCGTATTTACCATGGTGGTGGAATGGAAAGAGAGTGGTTTGACATCTCGTTTGTCGTCATTGCTCGTGGATATAGTTCGTTGGGATAGCGCAAAAAAATCTTTAGAAGCACTGTCCAACGGCCTACCGCGAGTTGCGCAGAGCTTGATACTAGAGATGCGCGATACACCCGGAACGTAAGGTATCGATATAATAAAATATCGTTTGTTGAAGTATCGACACACGAAATATCGATACCTTAACGATCCGGAATTTTCAGGGTGCCAGGCCCGCGATACTGTTATTCACAAACAAAATATGGTGATAAATTGAAACAAATACTCTGCATGAATTATTACTAAAAATTAAAAACAAAACATATTTCTTCATTTACCTCATCATACATTACATTACTATAGGAATCAGTATGGCATACTGATACATTTCTAGAACCTAGAAGTGGATATCGAGGACTCACCCAGCTGATACAGATCATCTCTAACATATCCGCACTATATGCACTTTACAGTAAACTGAGCTGCAAACGACGAATAAAGGTTGCGTGAAATGAGTTAGGTAGTAGATTACGCCACCCAGATCATAAGGCATCAATACACCTCAAATGTACCGATACTTGCAATGCATCGTAAACAAAAGTATCGACCCTAAATATGAAGTATGTAAAAGTATCGATACTCTGGAATAATCGTATCGCGAATACCTACTGGACAGTTGTGTCATTGTCTTTGTTGTGTGATATGCAGCATGTAGTTCATGTTTCATTCCCTATTTTATAGTCCTAGCACGGTAGAGTTACTAATTCGTTGCTTATAGTGTGGTGCTAGTTCTCCAAAACGTAAGTAAGTAGTAAGTATAATTTACTACGTTGGGGTTTGGAACCTTCGGCAACATGCACTAAA
>MU182112.1:101161-125488 GCA_016904865.1 Pissodes strobi | reverse complement strand
GTTAGCATCATCAGGAGATGATTGAACCAGTTTCAATCATCTACTGATGATGCTAACATGGTTAGCGAAACGCGCGTCGAGTGCAAATATTCTGTTTCGGTATTGTGGATAAACCTCTGTTTTAAAGTATAATGTATTTGAATTAATTGGGCTCAATAATGATTTATTTTTGATTTGACTTCTGTTTTTTTGTTTATATAATATAATAATATTGTTTATATATTTTTTTCATCAGTAAATATTTGGCGTCCATCGATGATTTTATTATTAGTATTTTATTTTGTTGCAAAGCCTGAGCGCAAACGAGTTCCATATTACAACTTGTGGATTTTCTGACTTGTGTCGCCTTTTAAATAAATCTCCTACGATCAGGTATTTCAGCTAGGGCATATTTTGCACGCTTCGAAGAGAGTTCGTTATGGTCTACGCATACCTAATTAATTGTAAATTCTCTTAACTTAACTATATTTACTCTTAGTTTCTTCTAATCTAAAGTAAAACTAACCAAATAAAATTAGAAGATAAAGAGCCTAGCAAGGGAGGATTCTAAAAACGTCTACCTCTTTTTTTAAATGACTGCGTATAGGTAATATTCTCACTTGAAAACACTGACAATTAAGGGTGGGTACCTATGGTAATGAACACATAATGAAAGGATAAAAAATATAGAGATAATTGGTTTACTTAGGTACGGTACCTTAATTGGTATTTCATTTTTTATTACATTCATCTATTATGAAACCGTAGATATAAAGTTAAACTCATCGTTAAAACTCCTTTTAAATACAAATGTCATGTAAGCTTATTAAAAAATCTAATAATTCTCAAAATTTTCAAAATGGTGTCTTTAGAATAAAACGCGGAAATACGATAGATACATCACCAGCCAGGTGTACCTGCAACAGATATCTATTTAAAATTTTTAGATTAATTGCCTGTGATTTTCTTTAATATACATATAGCTCTCCGCCGGACTTTGAGCGCTATTTTTAACATCTCATCTATCCTACATCTAAATAAACTGACTATCTTTGCTTTATCTAAATGTAATTATGAAACACAGACGTACACAAATTTTCAGCACAATTTGAAAAAATTAGATTACATTTTTTAATTAATATAAGGTAAATAATTCAATTTTACAAATTGTTGCTAAAGGAAATATCCTTAAAGCTCGTGCTACGAACTACTGAGACGATTTATATATATATTTAAAGAATGCGAAAAGTCTCTTCTCCGACGAGGCAATTGGTTTACCGGGTTCTTATTATTTAGGTATATCAATTTCTTATTTTAGCGTCTGCATGTATTGATTATAATTTATCAACAAACAATTTCACCTTTCCACGAAATTTTCTTCATAGCGTTCGATAAATTTCGATTAAAAGTGAAAATGCTTTCAATAAATTTTTCTATTTATAAGTAAAGTCAAAACATAAGCACGCCCATGCTATTCCGTGAAATCTGTTTATTAGACTATTCAACTCCGAGCCGCAAGGTAAGGTTGCTGAAATACAGCCTGAAATCCTGAAAACACTCGGCTCAAGGAAAGCAAATAATAAAATAGAAACAAGGTAATCTTTCAATACATAAATGTAACCGAATTGACCCATGTTTATGCAAAATAAACATTTTTGGTCAAAACGGAATTTCAAATCTTTTTTTTACTAAAGAAGATATCTTTGAACAGGGTTTTGATTGCACAAATTATCCATTATTAGCTGGCAGATAAGACAATATTGCAAATATTACCGGGTGTTAAATGAAAGCCTGCATTTTGTGCAAACCTTCAATATCTGCGAGAATTAACGAAACAAAATGTTGCCCTTTTATTTTAGGACCAGAATGATGATAAAGAATCAATTTCTTGCGGTTTGTGATGTTCTCATATGTTTTTGATCTACAGGACAATATAGCTCAGCCTGCTCAGCGAAGAGAAAACGCAAACGGCTTTGGTAAAATAATTATTGGAAAACTAAATTTAAACGAATAAGTCGGTCTACCGCTGATGTATAGAAAAAGCTGGTTAGTAAATCATAATTATTAAAGTTGAAGTAAATTTTAGCTAATCATTAGGAGAAACAAATCGGAGAGACGACGTAAAATTACCAATAAATAGCTGTAATAAACAACAGCCAAACAAGTGCCTAAAACGAAAAAGAGTTAAAAGTGAACAAAATAATGGAGACGAATAAAAAAACTTATAACTGCATTAGAAATTCATACATGATAAAAAATAGACATGTGTACAGTAAATTAAATTAAAAAATCGAAGCAGTAGGTAAAGCTTGTAGGTGGTGGATCCATGCTGCTCAGTACAGCTTCAAGTCGGCCTCAGTTTGCTGAGCATTGCAGATGGTATTACATGAAATCAGTGAGTGATATTGCTGCTAAGGAATAATCGATTATTTCTGTTTCAGTTTTCAGTTTTGAAAAGTCAATTTAACATACCTTTGGTATTAGAGAAAACGTCACTATCATCTTCAATCGTTACCCTGGCTCATTCATCTTATGCGCGTTTCTTCCTTTTAGGATGAACATACGTAGAACAGATAGGATGTAACTGTAGTAGGTTAATATTGGTACAGGTTAAGGAATCGTGCATTTTCAATATTCAATGTTGCATACCTTCAGTGCTTTGACCAATCTCGTCCTCGTCCATTGCTCCAAAAGCTTTTTCAAGGGCTGGAAATTCGAACCCAATTTCTTCCTGTAGGTACGAATCTTCACTTTTATCCACATCAACCGACACGTTATCATATGCACCCTCGCACATGATGCACATATCGGTGCAACTGAGCCTCTAGAGGCCACTAACGTTAGTAATTCATGGGGTTAGTTTGGGTTGCTGATCTTCTTCCAACCGCAATCTTCGGTACGCAATTAAATCTCATCCATCACCGTACATGGAAATACACTGTTGCAGCTACTGAGAGTGGTAGTACAGCCATATTTGAGGAAGTTTTGAATGCTCTCTCTCTCTCTCTCTCTCTCCTCTCTCTCTCTCTCTCCCTGTAGCTCTTACAACCCTGGGTGGGTCTTGACTGACTTCACGATACGCCTCCATTGAACTCGATCCATCATTGCTTCTTCTGGGTGATCAACATTTAAAATTTTTAAATCCGCTGTTATGTTATCTTTCCAGCGCAGTCTTGGTCTTCCCAAAGGTCTTCTTCCGACTGGTACCTCTTCCCAAATTAGTTTGGCGGTTCTTTCATCCTCTAGCCTCTTAACATGGCCAGCCCATCTCAGTCTCTGTGTTTTAATGATTTTGACAATATCTGGCTGATTGTAGAGAACGTCCAACTGTTAGTTCGGATACGGTATCGCTGTGTTGCAGCGTCTCTGACTGTCCCATATATACACCGCAGAATTCTTCTTTCAGCTATTCGTAGTCTGCTTTCGTTCTGCTTAGTCAGAGTCCATGTCTCACATGCATAGGTCAGTATCGGTCTGAAGGTCGAAAGTATTATGGATCAGTTTGACAGGTGGTGTGCCAGTAATGGCTTAATACTAAATCTAAATAAAACTGTTTTTTCACTTTAGATCTCGTAGAAATGTGCCAATTGTTGAAATTGACTCTGTGAAGCATATAGAGTGTACAAAATTTTTAGGGCTCCATCTGGATGATACTCTATCATGGGGTGCACATGTTGAACATGTGGCATCTAAAATTAACTCAGGTTTCTTTGCAATTTCTAGATTGAAGGATACCCTTAAGATAGAGGAAGAACTGAATATTTACTATTCGTTGATATATTGTCACTTAAACTATGGTGTAATTTTTTGGGGAGATTGTGCTGAAAGCAGTAGAATCTTCATTGCCCAGAAGAGGGTTATCAGGTTGTTGTTTGGAATGCCGAATGGGGAGAGTTGTAAGCTTATATTTGTAAGGCATAGGATATTGACACTTCCTTATATTTATATTTTCAGGTCCTTATTGTTTACTAGGCTGAATCTTGATGACTATCCCTCGGGTAGTGATTTTCACTCATATTTCACAAGATACGGGGACCTTTTAGCCTTGGATTCTCATAGATTGGCAAGGTTTGAAAGGTCTCCCGCTTATGTCGGGAAAAAGCTTTCAAATAAACTTCCTCAGTCGGTCAGAAGCCTTCCTCTGTATGAACTTAAAAGTGTGGTCAAGACTATTCTGTTGGATGGGGCATTTTACTCTGTAAGAGACTACTTGTCCTATTCATTTTAGTTTGTCTAAGTGTAAATCTAGTGGTGTTTTTTATAATTTATTGTTATGCAATGTACTTAGTATATAGGACTTTGACTTGTACATCCATATATTGTATGGCTTAAGTATCAATAAAGAAATATGAAATATAGTCGCGTGGTATATTCTTATTTTAGAGTTTCTAGAAATAAATCTGGATTTCATAATTTTTTGCAATGCAAAAAAACAACGGTTTCCACTTTGAATTCATAGTGACATTCTGACCTATTCTATCTCTACGTTCAATTCTTGATGTTATCATATACTTGGTTTTTGCTTCGTTAATTTCCAGCCCAACTTTCTTTGCTGCGTAATTTAAAAAAGTCTTCTTTTATACTTATCGTTGTATTACCCACTATATCTAAGTCATCTTCAAATGCTAGTATCAGCCTAGGGCCCTAGTTTCTAAAAAGCAGAGTTTGAGTTTGAGCTGCTCGTATAATTTTCTCGAGGGCTACATTAAAGAGAAGTGGCGAAAGTGCATCCCCCTGTTTTAGACCATTGTTGATGGTGAAGAAAGTGGAGTTTCCCTTCGATCCTTACTGCACTCATAGACCCCTCCACACAAGCCTTTGTTAAGTTAATAAGTTTGTTAGGGATGCTAAGCTCTGGCATTGCATTCCACAGTTCGACTCTTAGAACGCTATCATACGCTTGCTTAAAGTCGATAAAAAGTTGATGTAGTGTTTTATTGTGTTCCCAACATTTCTCCATCATCTGTCGAATTGTAAAAATTTGATCTATAGTGGAACGGTTCTTTCTGAATCCACACTGATAATCGCGTATTTGATGTTCTAAGTAGGGATTCAGTTTATCCAGTAGTAACAGTGAAAATGCCTTGTAGCCAGTATTTATCAGGGAAATACCACGATAGTTAGAGCAGTACATTTCGTCACCTTTCTTATGTAGAGGGGCGATAACACTTTATTTTCATTTAGATGGTATTTTTTCTTCTTTCCATATTTGAAGAATCAGAGAATGAAAATGATTAAGAAAGACTTTTCCTCCGTTTTTAAGACACTCTGCTGGTATGGTGTCGCTACCCGGTGTTTTGTAGTTTTTAAGTTTAGCAATGCTTCTTGCAACTTCTTCCAACGTTGGGTCTTTTATAAGGGTTTCTGCTGTATGGTAGGTGGTAGCATTTCTTTCATTGGTCGTTGGTAGAATTAGGAGATGGTCAAAGTATTTTCTCCAGGTCTCGATTACTTCAACTTCATTTGTAACTAGAGTTCCGTCATCGTTCTTAAGTATGGTGCCAGTTCTAGGTTTAAAGCCGGTTTTGATGCCTTTCACAGTTTTGAAAGCTGCCATTTTATAATTCAAAACCCGTAGACGGTTCAAAGATAAGAGGGTGCTGTCCTCCCTGTGTAACCATACACTAAGACCAGGAATCGTTTCCCAGCTGTTGCACCACTTTGGTGAGTGGTATCTGATTTCTTGAATATGTTTACAATATTAGCAAGGTCGCGGTTTTTGACAAGGTTCAAACTTCAATTTTCTTTGGTTGAAGGGTGCAGAAGTTTGTTTCGTTCATTTGTCACCATTATTTTTCCCATTTTCCACTCTATTTCATTTTAGACACTTGCTTCAAAATATGCGAGCAAAATGCATATATTTTAGGTCTTTTTATTTTGCTTTTTGTCCAAAGCGCCCTTCCTTGTCTTCTTTATTATGACAATTGTCGATTTATTTAACACAAATTTTCCACTGAAAACTATTAAGGAAAAAAGTAGGAAGCCTTGCATAACTAAGGGCATAAAACCATCAGCTATGAATTTAAGATTTCTACATACCCTAACCAAGTTTTTCCTAATCAGTTTCTTAAAATTTTCTATAATTAATATAGATTAGTTTATAGAAAAATAATAAAAAATGCGAAAATACTATACTATTCTAATAGGCTTCATAGTGTTAAAAGTAAAAGCAAGGAAACTTGGAAAATCGTTAACGATTTGAGGGGTAGGAAAGGTAGGAATGGAAATCCTATGCATGAACCCGATCTGACCTCTGATGAATTTAATGAATTTTATTGCTCTGTGGCAGAAAGGTTGATGTCTCAGATACCATCAGGAATTGATCTTATTAGTTATCTCAACCATATATCGGTCCCAAACTCTTTTACACTTTTTCATACCAATTTTAATGAAATAATAACAGTTCTTAGGCAAATCAAAAATAAAAACTCTTCAGGAATTGATAATCTCTCAGTGAAAATATTTGATAATTTACCTGATTGTGTCCTTTATGTACTCGCTGGGTTTATAAATGTTTCTTTTGATAAGGGTATTTTTCCGTCAAGTCTAAAAACGGCAGTTGTGAAACCTCTTTTCAAGGGTGGCATTACTACTGATCCATCGTATTACCGTCCAATATCGTTATCAAAAATGATCGAAAAGCTTGTAAAGTCGAGAATATTGTCTTTTCTCCAGCAGCACAAATTACTCAATGTGAATCAGTTTGACTTTCAATATAAAAAAAAGTGCTAGCGATGCAGTGTTCAGCTTTCTTCAGGGACTGTATTTTGGCTTGATTGAGGGAGAAATGGCGGCGGCAGTTTTTCGCGATTTTTCCAAAGCGTTCGACTGTGTAAGTCACAAAATATTGTTACAGAAGTTTTTACTTTATGGCTTCAGAGGCAACAGGTTAAGGTGGTTGCGTTCATTAAATTTCTTTCCCATATAAAACAGGTTGTAGGTTGTGAAAAGCCACGGGCATGTATCGTCAGTACGAATCATTGAACATGGGGTGCCTCAGGGCTCAGTCCTGGGGCCATTGTTGTTCTTGATTTACATTAATGATTTGGCGTATATCAGTATCAATATTAATGCATCAATTTCTTTATTTGCTGACGATACAACTATCCTGTGGTTGGGCACTGATAAAGTTATTCTGGAGGATACTATCAACCGTGACATTCTCTTAGTTAAGCAGTGGCGTGATAGCAATAAATTAACTTTTAATATTTCAAAAACTAATTTAATTTCTTTTAAGTGTACTGTTAATAATATAAATTTAAACAATCAGACTCTTATTACTAGGGAGTCTTCAAAGTTTCTGGGATTAGTGATAGACTCAAAACTCAATTTTAAAGAGCATATCCATGGTCTGCGCAAAAAGATAGCCTCCGCATGTTTTGCCTTACGAACTGAAAGGAATGAGTTGGGCCATAATGTTGCAAGAGGTGTATATTTTGCACTTGTCGAACCCCACCTTAGGTACAACATTCAATTTTGGGGATTTGTCAGCCATCAACTTATTCTCCAAGTGTTCATTTTACAAAAAACAGCTGTTGGACTTCTATGTGGGGTTGGTTGCAGGGAACATTGTCGTCCACTCTTCATATGGGAGAAGATTCCAACATTAACTTGTCTTTTTGTTTTGCTTACGGTTGAAATGGTACATAAGAAATATAGAAGCCTTAATAATAATAGCAATGTAAGAGTTACTAGATTCAATGGCTCCAATCTGAGTTTGGGCATTCCAAGAAGCGCACTAACCAAGAACTCCATAATATATGAGAGCATAAAGCTCTATAACCGCCTGCCTCTTGAGATTAAAAGCCTGGATAATGTCAGAATTTTTTCCAGAGAAGTAAAGAGGCTTTTACTTTTAAAGGCCTATTATTCTCTGGAGGAATTTTACAATGATAATTAATATAACTAATGTATTCTAACTTTCTCTTAGACATTTAAGAATGTACGTGTGTGTTTGGTTAATTATTGAGTTCTTTTTTTCATCTCTTTCAGCTTTGTAAATGAGATCAGATTGATCTTTTTATAATAACGCATTTTTTGACTTTTCGACTTTTGTCACACTCGGAAACACTCGAACCGAACAACCTTGACGTCATGTAGCTTAAGTTCACCGCCAAGGGATTAGCCATGTTCATATGCTGTCTCTACTGTTTGCCAAATGAAAGAACCTGGACGGAAAGAATGCGGGCAAAAAATATCCTCGCATATTTAGATGCTGCCACATTTTTTTCCCAATAATCCTAATTTATTTTCGGTCTATTGAATTTACATATTTAAATTTCCTACTTGAATACTTAATTTTGTTATTTTCCTTAATACTACTGTCTTCTATTATTTACTATTTTATTTACACAGGGAAATACGGAATACGCAATAAGTATACTATAATATTTATAATGTTTATATTTAATACGCCTTCAAGCTATTTAAAATACGCGACAATAGGCAACAGTGTGACGTTTACTTGATTTTTAGGCGGGAGGAAGTTTCGTGATTGGTCGCAGGATATATTAAATACACTTTGACCCTAGACCAACACCTAATTTTTTTTACATATTTTAAAATTTCGGCAGCGACTTGCTTTAGCCATTGGCGTGGAAATTGCCGATGCCGAACTGTGTGGTTATTTATATTATTTGGCTTGTAGGGTCTGGTGATATATAGGTTTTGTCGATTTTGCAAATTCTCCTTTTTCACTAGAAAGGGGGTGTCCTATATAGTAGTTTAAGCCAAAAAAGTCGGAAGATCCGCTACATTTGAACCGAAAAAATGCCCTCAAAGTTCGAGTTTTGACACAAATTTTCAGCACCACTTCACAAAAGCACTAGAAATTTAGACAAAACACATCTGAAAAACAATTGTCGAGTGAAAATATTAACTAGGATACATTTGCGTCGAACGAGAAACCTCCGTTTTGTTCCGGTCCTAATTTAAAGCGACTCATAGCCATAGCCCCATTAAACAAAATTAAATTTTACTTGTAAATATCCATCCTCCTTTTTACTGTCAACTGTCACAATAGCCAAAACAAAGATTTTTAAGAAGGCACACTGTTGCCAGACGTTTACTGTAGTTTCCTTAGCAAAATTCATTAGAAAAATGGTGCACTATAAGCGCAGCCTATTCACTACCAGGTAGTCATCTTGCGGCGGCATCCTTTGATCTGGGAAAGTCAATAACCAAGTTTTGCAAATTTTAGAAGAGGGTCATGACTTAATATTGTTTTAAACGCCTGGGCATCTGAATAATACTTTTGACAGTTCGTTTAATTTAAAATATGCTTTTTCTACTAGCGTGCGTATAGTATTCACTTTACGCACTCTCTAAGATTCGTAAAATAGGCTTTTTTAATGTGCAGTGCGTAAAATAATTTATTTTACGTACTAGTGCGTAAAGTAATTTAATAATATTTTCGTTTTTTCATACATTTTTCGGTAGTAGAAAAAATTTTGTATGCTACTCATGTGTAAAGTACCCTTTTTTAAATTCAATTTCAATTAAATTTTTTTATCAATATTCCTATTCTTAAAAAAAGGTTCACTTTACACACTTGTTGCATAAATAACTATTTTATCGTCTAAAATCCGTTTAAAAACGATTTTAAAACGCACAATTGTATAAAAATCCGAAATTTCCGAACCTCCCAGGGCGATAGCCGAGGCTTCGGACGAATTTGTCATGTATTTTGAAGCGAAAATTCATTTAAATTCAACTGTGGAACTGAACCGCTCAGGGCGCAGTGCCCGATCCTCCAACTTTCCGATTTCGATAGAGTTGACTAGCTGGTAGTGAATAAGCTGTGCTATAAGTGTCTCTACTCTTTTTTTTTTATTTAGGTGAATGATTTTTTTATTGCAGTAGCACATCCTATATTGCTCGACGAGCGGTGTGTGTGTGAAGATGTTGCTTGACACGGTTCTTGAATAGTTAGTTTGGAGAACAGATGTCCTGGGAGCATATTCGCATGTAACAGGAAAGATGTCCATTCGGCAATGCCGATCGTTTCTTCATATGTGACGTGCACGATAGCATTTAGTCAGATGTCGTGACTGCTACATAGAATCAACAAATAAGTCATCAATTATTTTAACACTTCATGCATGGTCCTCCGCTTGCTTCGCTCGCTACGGGGGCTCAACAAACAGAAACTAACCAAGTGCTAACCAAAACTAACCCAAAATAAAAAAAAAGTAAAATAAAAATTTTGGGTTAGTTTTGGTTAGCACCTGGTTAGTTTCTATTTGTTGAGCCACCGTATAGGGAGCGAAGCGAGCGGAGGGCCATGCATGAAGTGTTTAAATAATTGAAGACTTATTTGTTGATTCTATGTAACAGTCACGACATCCGACTAAATGCTATCATGCACGTCACATATGAAGAAACGTTCAGCATAGTCGAATGGACATCTTGCTTGTTACATCCGAATATGCGTCCTGGGAGTGACTTCCACAGTGATGCAGTGCGCCAGACAAAGGAGTTCTTGAAAAGCGATGTTCTAGGTGTTTTCAGTTGTACGACGAACCGGTGCGCTCTTGCCGTCTATCGTGACTGTTTGACAGGCGTTGTCAGGGGCGGGATAAGGCGGGAAATCCTGGGAACATCTACCCTAAAAATATCTGTAAAACAGGGATTTCTCGGTCTCATGTTTGCGGTGTTTCAGACTATCCAGATTCCGGGTCAACTCCGGGTCACCGACGAGACGCACAACTCTCTTCTGAACGGAATCCAGTAGCTTTAGGGTGTGCTCTGGCGTGGCACCCCAGATGTGTGAGCAATATTCTAAGCACGGTCTTATTTGCGCTTTGTAAAGCAAGAGCAACTGCTGCGGTGTATACATTTTTTGTTGCGAAATAGCGTACCAAGCTTCTGGGATGCTGATTTTGCGACGTTAGCAACGTGGTCATGTCAGGACATATTGCTGTTGACCGAGACCCCCAGTAGTCCGATTGAATGAAGATGAAAGGATGGTCGATCCTGCCATAATGATATCATTGCCCGCCGTATGGTAAACGTGGCTGCTTGGATGATTGTTCAATGTGCATTTGCATTCATTCATCGGAATAAGAGACACTCATTCGATTACACTATTCCTTTGTATGTATATATTCGTCAAATATTTCACTTCATACATAGCCCTCCGCTCGCTCCGGGGGCGTAACCAAACAAACCTAACCCAAACTAACCCAAGACATTCCCAAATGAGGAAAAACAAACTAAAAAATATTTGCATTTTCGACTGACAAATTTCATTTTTTTTAAATTTCCGGCATGCCTTGGGTTAGTTTGGGTTAATTTTGTTTGGTTGCGCCCCCGAAGCGAGCGGAAGGTCATGCGTGAAGTGGAATATTAATACTTAAATAGTAAACAACACTGTTATTCCCCATAAGAAAGTGTGCAACTTTTGGAAACACTGTGCCAGGCCCCCGGTGTCGGTTACTAAAATTTCATTATTTTCACGTTACAATTTCAATATTTTCACGTTACACCTGGGAAAGTCGTAGTGGAAGTTTGCAATAGGGCAATTTAGGCTCAAAACGCGGATATTTTTTCGGCTCAAATGTGGCGAATCCTCCGATTTTTTTGGCTTAAGCTACTCCATAGGACACCCCTTTTCTAGCGAAAAAAAAGAAAATTTGTAAAATCGACACAACCTATATATCATCAGACTCTTAATTTGATGATATCTTTGAAGATTTTTATCCTTTCTTATATTTTTCTTGCATTTGGTGATTATTATACGCGGTTAACTAATTTTTATATATTTCGGATAACTCTCTTAACTGGACTCTCTATATTAAAAGTTTTATTACAAAACAATTCCGAACGTTCTATAAAGAGCGTTTTGGAACATGCGTGCTTCAATATTGCCAAACTTTTAATACAAAAATTGAATGCCAGAGAATTTATATGAATTAGCTACGATAAACCGTTTTTTTCCAAATTAAGCGACGTCATCAATGACGTAAATACAAACCCTTCGGGAAACGAACTCTACTTATTACTACAACATATTTATGTAATACATACAATAAATAATAGCATAGAATACTATCCTTATTATAAAAATGAGATATTATTATATGACATATTTTGTACTATAAGACTGTAATATAAAAAAAACTGTAATTAATTTTAACGTCTTAAACTAATCAATATTATCAATAATAATATGGTAAGAATAACCTCGTGCGCCTATGGGTAGGCAAGTTTTTTACGTGCTAGTCCTCTACCCCCTTCAGTCGTTGTTAAGGTTCACTCGCTTGGCGCACTATATCGCTCTCCGAGCGATAGAGCCTACAACACTAGCTACCACTTTTGATTCAATGGGGGTCGATGACTCCAATTCAGAATTAATCGTTCTGGGAGATTCCAATGCCCACAACACCAACTGGCTCAAATATCACAACAAGACCGACAACGAAGGTAGAGAATCTGACGCATTTGCCATAAGCTACAGACTTACTCAATTTGTAGAAGAACAAAATCGCATCTCAGAGAGGGGCGAATTTGCCGCCCTCCTGGATCTTTTTTCTAACCACGAATCCTGACCAGTATGCAATTACAGTTGGTCCGCAATTAGGTACCTCCGATCACAAATTTATTACAACAGTTTGTGAACTGCCACTCCTACCGAGAGATCGGCCATTGCCTCGTAAAATATGGCATTACAAATTACAATTGTGCAAACTGGGATGATCTGAAAGAGTTCTACCTAGATTTTCCTTGGCTCGACGTCTGCTTTGGTAATGACGACCCGTCAGTCTGCTGCGAAGAAATAACACAAGGAATCTACTCAGGAATGGAAGCATACATCCCAAATTCCATCAAGGTCAAAAGGAAGACGTTCGACAGATGATGCGAAAGAGCTGTAGGTAGGAAACAGCAAACCTACAAGTACTGGCACTCTGGCAGCAAAATAAGACCGCATAAATCACAATTATTTTGCCGTTGCAAACATGTGACTCACGAAACTAAGGATAAACACAATCAAAGGATTAGGAATACACTTTTGCAATGCCCCACTGGCTCCAGGAATTTCTGGTCAGTAGCAGTAAGTAATAACTTTACGAAAACGTAACTCCCACCCTTGACAGGCGAACGCGGCATCACGCTGACTACAGCCAAAAAACTGCGCCAACTAACTAACACCCATTTTTTTCCAGACTCCAGACTTTTTTCTCTGTCTTACCGAAAAATCATTTACACATCTTTTTGAAAAGTCGTTCGAGTAGAACCTGTTCCAAAAAAGGCTAGAAAACCATAGCCTCAAACTATCGCCCAATTTCCTTGCTTTCAATAATCTCCAAAGTCATGGAAGGTGTGGTCAATCAGCCACTACTCAAGTACCTTGAGACCAACTGCTAAATTAGCAATAACCAATACGGTTTTCGCAAAGAGAAGTCGACAGGAGATATATTGGCCTATGTCACTCATATATAGTAGGGCAATTGAAAACTACGAAAAATCTTGAGCGATTGCGTTGGATCTTTCGAAGGCATTCGACAGAGTCTGGCATGGCGCATTGCTCAACAATCTGCCGTCCTTCGGACTGCCAACCTTTTTCTGCAGCTGGCTTGCCAGCTTTCTTAAGAATCCATCTCTGCACGTTGCAGTTGAATGACCTGCTGACAAACCAATAATCTGTTACAGTTTGGCAGAGTACCTTTGTTTCCCAATTTAGATAGGAATACCTTATTTGATTCTTCTTGGGATAGTTATGGACAATATTACGTGAAAAGTCAAGGACAACGTGTATTATAAACCTGGGTATCTGCAATAACAATTTGACAGGCAATTAATATGTCAAATATCATTCTCCTGGCGTGTACCCGCCTGTACTTTGTGCGGTTTTCTATATTTTTCTATCATAAGGAATCGTCTTTCGCAATAATGTGAATTTTAAGATCCTTTACAGGCGTAGCCGACTATATCAAAGTCGGCCTCTCCTATTGGTCGATCTGACCCTCCGCTCGCTTCGCTCGCTACGGGGGCTCACGAAAAGGAAACTAACCAGGTGCTAACCCAATCTAACCCAAGACATACCCAAAATCAAGAAAAAAATGCTGTTTGGAAACATAATCTTTAAAAGAAAATAAAAAAAAGCAACGGGGGTTCGAACCCGTGTTTTCCAGGTGAGACCCAACGATCTAAACCTCTACGCCATGAGAGCTCTTATGAGAAATTGATTGCATCACGAAGACATACTGTAATACGAGATGGATCGACCAATAGGAGAGGCCGATTTTGATATAGTCGGCTACGCCTGTAAAGGATCTTTAAATGCCAATAATGTCTCATATGAATCATGATCCCTAGTGTTACAGTACAAAGTATTTAAAAATAAAAATGTCCAGATAAAGATTGTCCTGACACAGTGACGTCATTAATTTTGTCCCCAATTAAAACCTCCTTCTCCTGGTATGATTTATTTTATACGAATAGTTAGTATCCCGCTATAATATGTCGGCCATCGTACAGGCGGCGAGAACCTCCTGATCTCCTGATGATCAGTTGTCAAGTTGCTTTGTGTGAGTGCGCACGTGGGTGGCTGTTCTTCAAAAATCAAAGATAAAATAACCAATAATTTACTGTGTAGCTTTTATAATCATCACTCCCCTGGCATATTTTCTTGTCTGTTTAACATGTGCTCACATTTTTTGCTTTTACCATACAAATCACCTAAAACACCATTAAACACTTATAGATACATAACCCCCAAATTTCTAAAAATTACTAGAAAAACCGAACAAAATATGTTATGTCATTTGCCTGGCTGTCATTCTCCTGGCATCCTAAATTTATGGATGCCAGGAGATTCAGGAGAATGACAGAATCCCAGGCGGATTACGATAAGATATAATAAAAATATAAAGCTAGTAGTTTATAGCTTAAACAAAAGAAATAGTGAATTAATTAAACAAATTGCAAGTCATTTTTTATGGAGACTAGTTTTAGGCATTTTGTATGTTACCAGAAAAAAAAGAAGCAAGTTAAACTAATCTCAGAGCAAAATAGTAGAGAGCAGAGGGCAACCAGAAAAAGATGGCGAGAAAACACCAAAACATATAGAGAAAAGCTCAAATTGACAAACGAGACGGGCGTGTTATGTCCGGAAGGGCGGAAGGCGAACAGAAAGAGACTTAGACGTTATTGTAATATGGCCAATATTTGTAAATGTTTGTTGTTTGCAAGTCGGAGGGCTGAAAGGTACAAGAAAACATATTTGCGACGTCCAGAAACAAATCAGAAAAAATTGAACAATGAAGCGGTAACTTCCCTGACAGAAATTACTAAATTACTGCAACAATCCGAAACATCAAGTAAAAGGGACATAGTAAAAAAGGAACTATTATTTGGAGAAGTCTTGGCTCAACAGTTATCCGAAAGTTATACAGTGTGTCCAAAAAAGTATGCAACATATGGGAAACTTCTTTATTATTGGATTCTCAGAAAATTTTATTCTTCATAAAAGTTGGTGCTTGCCGTAAAACGGTAAACGAGTATTTCAAATTTTACGTACTGCTTTTAGTGCGGACGCAAATGTCATTTTTCCGAAATCGCGTCAAGAGTAAAGTACCTTAACTTATAAAGATACAGCAAAATCTTATAAGGAAAAGTTCTTCCAAATTAAAAAAGTAATATAAATATGAAATTTGAGTTAAGTACATCAATTTTTAATTTCCCTTTTTTTTCTCGATTTTTTTTCTCAAACGTTACGCCATCGGTGAATGCTGTGTTCTTTTGTTATTAGTATACTTGCCAAGCAACTTCAAAATTTATTTAAAGTAGACATTAGTTACATAGTTGCATAATGTTTCAGTTTTTACAGAGATAAAAGCCAGTTTAGGTATTTGTGTTGCAAACACATTTAAAAAATTTTGGTCCAAAATAATTGCCTACAATAATTATTACAAAATACAATTGGAATGCCTGACTGAATAATAATTAGTTTCATATGTCAGAGCGAAGTAAAATTATTGCTATTTATTTGTTTTTATTCCAAATGCATGGCCTACTCTTCAAGACCAAACATTTTACATGGCTTTTTAGGATACTTGGGCATATTTTACTCATCGGGTGCAAAAGATAAATAAATTATTAGTTGTTTTACATGAAATGAAAAGAGTTGGGTCTATTCATGATTTTGACTGGAAAAAATTTTGAATCAAAAGTGTTTAAATGTGTTTGCAACACACTGATACCTAAACTGGCTATTATCTCTGGAAAAACTGCAACATTATGCAGCTATGTAACTAATTTCTATCTTAAATAAATTTTGAAATTACTTGGCAAGTATACTAATAACAAAATAACAAAACATTCTCCAGTGGCGTAACGTTTAAGAAAAAATCGAGAAAAAAAAAGAAAAATTAAAAGTTGATATACTTAACTCAAATTTCATATTTAGATTACTTTTTTAATTTGGAAGAACTTTTTCTTATAGGATTTTGCTGTATCTTTATAAATTAAGGTACTTTACTCTTGACGCGATTTCGGAAAAATGACATTTGCGCCCGCACTAAAAGCAGTACGGAAAATTAAAAATACTCATTTACTGTTTTAGGGCAAGCACCAACGTTTATCAAGAATAAAATTTTCTGAGAAACCAATAATAAAAAAGTTTCCCATATGTTGCATACTTTTTTGGACACACTGTAGAAAGATACCCAGTTTTTTTTCAAAAGCTAGACTTACTTTATCATTGACTCACTTAAAATGAGAACCACATCCAATAAGTTTAAAGGCAGGCAAAAAAGAAGAAAATGGAAGTAACCAGAAAAGAATTAGTGAATGTCTTAGAGAAAGATGAGAATTCTAAACTAGCACCAGGAAAAAAGATTGTATCACAAGGTTTAAATAAAAGAAGCAACTACGATATTTGTGTGGTACAATGAAAGAACTTCACAGACAATTTTTGACCACTTCCAGTATTAAACTATCTTACACAACATTCTGTAATTTAAAACCCTTTTGACGTGATACATGCCTTTGCAAAATCCATAGTAATATGGACATGCTTGTTTCGAAATTAGAGATTTTACAAATCGTTAATTATAACAATGCAAAAGAAATGTTAGATGCCCTATGTTGTTCCCGATATGATGTCAAATATCTTTTAAGGAACTGTTTGGTATGTAAAGAAAGAGTGGTGACTTACTGTGAATTTAGATATAAAGTAACAACATATTGCAAATGGATAACAAAGAAAGAAGATAGGATTGTAAAACGAAAAGATTGTACAGCTAACAACAAAGACGACAATCACTTGTTCGATAAGGTCACTGGTTGAAGAGCTTGAAATCTCACTTGAAAATTACATGCAGCACCGTGGGAATATGACAAAGCAGTTTCAAGAAATACGTCATTTAAAATAACACTTAGAAGATAACGAGGTCCTCATACATATAGGTTTCAACGAGAATTTTAATGCGAAATTTGCTGAAGAAATTCAGTATGTTCACTTTGGTGCCTCGAGGGCTCAGTTCACATTACATACGGAAGTATTTTAAACTAAAGGCACAGACAAACCTATGTGTTTGTGCACAATTTCTGACTATTTGAAATATGACGCTCCTGCGATATGGGCCCAGCTAAATCCGGGACTAAAATATATTAACGAGGAGTATACAAATATTAAAGTCATTCACTTTCTGAGTGATAGCCCGTCAGGAAAATACAGATATAGAATGAACTTTTACTTATTAAAAAACTTACAGGCTTATTATACAACCGTGGAACAAGCTACTTGGAACTTCACTGAATCAGGTCATGGAAAACGTGCTCCTGATAGAGTTGGTGCTCTTTTGAAGAGAACCGCTGATCGGGTTATAGCTGAAGGTACAGCTGATATCACCAATGTATCGAAATTGATGGAGATTTTAAAGCACCACTGCACAGGAATAAAATTTTGGCTCGTAAATGAAGAGGATGTTGAGAAAGTAAATGAGCGAATTAAGAATGCTGGAAATATTGTTCCCATCAAAGGAACAATTAAAATCAATCAAGTAACTGTGGCATACAAAAACAGCAAGGATGCAATTGTTGATTACAGAAAGTTATCATGCTGGGAATCTCCTATAGAGGAAAGGTGTTCACATTATAGTGTAGTAACCAGAAGAGAAGATGACAACCGAATTGTCGATAAAAGTAAGTTTTACATTCAGCCAAAATGTATATGTTTATTATTTTAATATAGCCTTTTTTAGATGCCAGATGTGTCATAGATGAATGGATCGCAGTTGAGTATCATGGAAAAATATACCCTGGAAAGATTTTGGAAGTTAAAAAAGACGAGATAGTTGTTAGTGCCATGACGCCAGCACTGAAATCTTTGGGTTGATGACGTGTATTAAGATGAAATTGGATCGGCCAAGAGAAGCTGGCCGACGTCGTAAAATATTTTATTTTGTTGGGCCACAACAAGACTTTGTATTTTGTAATTGTGTTTTTCATATTAAGTTTTAATTTTTTGCTAATAATTATTTCAACGCTTATGTGGTTATCTATTAACAGAAAATTACTTAATACTTTACTTTTATTTCTTTACGTTTGTTCTGATTGTTTAAGTTCTCGTTTATGTTTATGCATGTGTTTATAGCAATAAAATTATTACTTTATAATATTTTATTTAGTGCTTTTACTAACCGATATTAGGAATTATTGTTTTTAAATATTTAAATAGTCTAACAAAAGTAATGACTTAGTTAATTTATTGTAAACTCCCCACTAATTTAAAAATACGCGCGTGGCGATTTATAACTTTAATATCATTCTCCTGGCCACCCAGTCATTCTCCTGGTGAGCTAAAGATAAAATGAAGGGTATAGGGCCATAGAAACGTAAAACTGTATGCCCACAAAGGAAAAAGCTTTACTTAGTACCAAAATAATATCTTCAAGCTACTTTGACATGCAAAATATTACCTTGATTTTTATATTTTCCCAATGCCTAAATCGCACATTTTTTTTGAAAATCACCCAATTAATCAAGATCTGGAAAAGGCTCGAACTTGGGGCGATAGAAATTTGGCCTAGTTCAATGAAGCAAAAACTGAAGCGGCCACGTTTGCCAAGAAAGCCAATAAGGCGGGCCCTGACCTATGCCAGGATGGACCATTCCTTCATCCTCGCCAATCGGAGTACTGGGTGTTTTGATCAACAGCAATATGTCCTGGCATGACCATGTTGCTAAAATCGCACAATCAGCCTCGCAGAAGCTTGGTGCGCTATTTCGTAACAAAAAACTGTATACACCTCAGCATCCGATCTTGCTCTATAAAGCGCAAATAAGGCCATGCTAAGAATATTGCTCACACATCTGGGGTGCCGCACCGAAGCACACCCTAAAGCTGCTGGTTTTCATTCAGACGAGAGCTGTTCGTTTCGTCGGCCACCCGGAGTTGACTCAGGATCTGGATAGTCTGGAATACCGCAGATATGTGACCGAGATATCCCTGTTTTACAGATATTTTCACGGCAGATGTCCCCAGGATTTGACCCGCCTCATCCCCCCCAGCAACGTCTGTCAGACAGTCACAACAGACGGCAAGAACGCACCCGTTCGTCGTACAACTGGAAACACCTAGAACGTCGCTTTACAAGGACTCATTTGTCTGGCGCACTGCATCAATATGGAATTTACTCCCAGTTTATCTGTTTCCCTCTAATTACAACCTACAACTATTCAAGTTCAAGAACCGTGTCAATCAACATATTCGCACACAGACCGTTTGTCGAGTGCCATAGGATCTCCTTTTAGTATGTGCGCCACTGCCATAAAAAATCGGTCCAGGCGCTAGGATGTAAATTGACACAACTCCATTTCATTGATCGCAATAAATCTAGAAAACATTAAAAACAGTTAACCTTTCAAAGGCAAATCTTAATTCGTTAAACTCTAAAAATGAAAAGTATTAATTATAAAAATACAACGCATAGAATAATAAAAAGCGATCTGCGATGACGTTCGTTTTCAGTTTTATGAGCATTGTTTTTTTATATATTTTTATACATTTTTGAAAACGAAGGTAGATTTGCTTTACAAATTTCTGTATCATTAGAGTCAATAATTGCACTTAAAAAATTTACGAATTTTCGAAAATGCCGTGCACATCAAAAAGAAATGAACATATTAAAAATCTGTGTCTAAACATTGTCTTGGATCATTTTCGAGCCGAAATGCTAAATTTTGTTTTGTAAATTTAACATTGCATGTAACACCCTGAGTAAGTAATTTGCAATTATGTTATAAAACATGCCGGCTCTCGTGCCGGCTAGTTCATATAGTGCTTAATTATTTGTGTAAACGAAAGCCAAAAACTTCGGTTGTTTTGTTTAATTATTTGTAAAACTTTTTCAAACCTTTAGAAGGCAATTGACATCCCATCGTGTTCAAATATTCGTTGAAATCGAGAATAAGTTTTCTCATTCGCAAAAAATTAAAAAAATATCAGAACTAACTCGAGTAATAACGAAAAACAAACATGCCAGTTGCGTCAACAAAATTTTCGAATAGTATCACGTTGTTTACGCACGAGAAAGCTATTAGGCAGGCATTGCTCTATTACAAGGTAAATTTTGTAAATAAGTGAACAAATTGTTTTGAAGTGACTCTGACGTGCAACAAGACTATCAATCACAGTTAAGTCTCAACATTTCAATGATATGCATCAAAAATAGATTACTGCATGCATTTCCTGATTGTCTGGCTTTCACTTTGGAATAATTCTCAGCCCGTTGCTGCTTTCTGTCTAGATATTATTTACACATTAATTTTTCTTTAATTTTGCAAATTTGGAGTTGGCAGGATAGTTAACCTTATAATATACCCTGCTGGCATACTGTAACTAATCTTTCAGGGCAGTTTAGACTTCTCAGGGAGTCGGACGGCGCATCGGCTGCTGCGCACAGTTACCTATCTGTTTTGATTCTTTTGATGTGATTACGCTGTCGTCTGGATACGAATATATTCATAGCCAGCTTAGTTTCTTGTTTCAACGTGCTTCGCCTACCAACTAGAGGGTATAATATGTTCATATCGCTTCTTGCTTTGTTGATATGTGTTCCATGTCAATATGCAATCCATGGTGATGACCAGGTAGGTAAACTCCCTGGTCCATGGACTGTCTTCACCGTCTTCGTCTACTATCCTGGCTCTTCTGAGCATTGATCTTAATCTTGCAGGTAGTGCACCAGTTTTCTCTCAGCTCCGTTTTTTCTTGTAACCTTGTGCACATCACCACAATGTAGGCACAGTTGTGGTACCAGCAAGGATCCTTGTGGAACTCCCGTTGAAAATTTCTAGAGGAAGACACTTGCCTTCCCACCTAGGTAATACTCTACTCTTCTCAGAGTAACCGACGCAGCACATCTTGCATGCTAGCCCGTCGTGGTAGACTCTACCGAAGGCTCTAGCTACGTCCAGCAGAATCGCACCGGAGGCTTGTCTGGTTTTTCAACCAACCTAAGATCATGAAGTTCTGTGAAGCGCACTATTTGGTTTGTCGGGAACACCTCAATCTATAGGGTTATTCAATAAGGAATACTAAATAATTCTTGACACGGAAGGCGAACTAGATCTACGATAGAGCCAAGACAGGACATATTCCAATGACGATCGCAGAATAAAATCCATTACACAAAACAGTCGGACAATGGGTCTGTTATAGGCACCTGATAGAGCATAGGCAACCAGATACGAACTATCCACGCGAGTGAATAACATGTGCATGCCTAACAATTAGCAGTAGTCCTAGTAGTAGCACAGAAAGCAAATGATGTATTTATGAGATCATCTCTATATCTGCACATAAAGATGCATCTGGAAATACCTAACAAGAGACCGGAGGTTTTATAGGTCATGGATCCTGAAACTGAAAGAATACAGGTCGATTTTAGTTAGTAAAAAGCTTCGGGCAGAATACGTCATTGGAATTTAAAAATGACGCGCAGGCAATAGTATTGTCTGTCTAAACATTGGTTAATAACATACTATTTTTTTATTATGTGATACAAGTAGCAAGCTCTCAATCAGTGTTTCTCAAAGACGTCAATCCCACCACTGACCAAAGACGATAGCTCAATAGCGGAAACGGCCAAAAAAAAAGCGAACATTCTGGCCGAAATGTTTGCATCAAATTCTACCTTAGATCCTCAAGGAAAGCCTCCTCCAACTATCCCGAGAGTGAATTCCTCAATGCCAGGTCTGGTATACTTCATCAACGCGAAGTGAAACGAATACTCAAAAGCCTAACTAACTGAACTAACAGCTCCATACCGAACTACATGCTTTTCTTCTAGCTAGAAATGCGCTCAGGTGCAACCAACCCCAAAGAAAGGTAAAACACGATTCCAAATAACTACCGTCCAATTGCCTTAGTTCCCATAATGTCCAAAGTCATGGAGAAACTAACCAACGAACAGCTATTAAAATATCTTGAATCATCAGGCATCATAAGCGATCGCCAGTATGGCTTGCGTAAGCACAGATCAACGGGAGATCTCCTGACTTACGTGACCTACCTGTGAAACAAAGGTGTGGTATGATGGATTGTTAAGCAGATTGCCAGCATAGGGACTACCACCAGCACTGCTTCTGTGGCTTTCCAATTTCTTGAGGGATCGAAGCATCCGATTTGGTATTGATGGACATTCCTCGGATGAATTTAATATCAATGCCGGAGTTCCTCAAGGGTGCATATTATCTCCCACACTATTCCTGCTTTATATTAACGAGGTCTTAGACAGGACCAACAATTCTATTTACAGCTTTGCAGACGACAGCACTTTTATACCCTCATTCATGTCGCAGACTCAAATGACCGCTGCTCGCTGCTAACTCAACGAGATCGGGAAAGTCAGATTGCTGCCATCAATGAGAATATGAGCGCCATCGTGGAATGGGGTGAGGAAACCAATGTCCAGTTTAATGCAGGAAAGAGTCAAGCAGCTGTCTTCTCAAAAAAAGCAAACATCGCAGGACCTGACTTATTAATGACAGGACAAATACTGACTCTGGCCTCATCCATAAGCTTGCTGGGCATCAACGTAGAAGTCAACATGCCCTGGCGTAATCACGTCACCAAAACCGCCAAAGCATAGGGAAAAAAGTTGGATACACCTCATCGGCTCTTACTGCTCTATAAGGTCCAGATAAGACCATCTCTGGAATACCGTTCCCATATGTGGAGCTCGGTACCCAAACACTTGCTCAAGATATTAGATTCCATACAGAGGAGAGCAGTCCGCCTTGTGGATGACTGAGAGTTGGTTAAAGTGCTTAATAGCCTTGAACATCGAAGGAAAGTGGCGGACCTATCTCTTGATTATCGATACTAATACGGAAGGTGTTCGAACGAGCTGGGACTTATGATTCCGCCCAGAGTTGTGTCAAACAGAAACACCCGTCAGACATAAGCTGCTCATCTAGATACGGTTCAGTTGCGAACACCTAGGACGTCTCTGCTGCGGGACTCCTTTCTCAGAAGGACTGCCTCGCTCTGGAATGGACTTCCGAGTAACCTTTTTCCCGAAAAGTACAACCTACAGCTCTTCGCACACGCACCGCTCGTTGAGTAGTATAGGAGTACGACTTTCACCATCGTAAGGAACGCAATAAATGTGCCGGCCAAGGATCTATGGCGGACTACTCCAGGAGGTATATATTTTAATGAGTCTTACCGCCTGACGAGTCCTGGGCTGCGCGCGTATCACAATATTTACATAATCACATTTCTTACAAATAGATGTTTTTATGGTTTAGGAAATTGCTTTCAGTGGGCCTCGTGGCTCAGAGGTTAAATGCTGTGTCTCTGATACGGCGGCCCGGGTTGGACTCGAGGGGCAA
Organism: Pissodes strobi; assembly: GCA_016904865.1. NCBI lineage: Eukaryota > Metazoa > Arthropoda > Insecta > Coleoptera > Curculionidae > Pissodes > Pissodes strobi. Next base: position 101,665 of record MU182112.1, on the reverse strand, counting down.
GGCATGCTTTTTTACAAGCTTTTATTTACTTTCACCTGTGGGTCTGTCTGTCTGTAATCAAATCTTACAATCTGAATTAGAACTACTTCTATATGTCCGATTGAGTTGAAATTTGGTACACGTTTATAGTTCCGATAACAATACAATATTATAATGTTGTTAAGTTTACACCTCCCCCCCCTTTAGAGGTAGGGGTACTTAAAGTATGTCCGATTTCGTTTAAAATTGGTATATGGGGGTTTTTGGGGACAAGGAATATGAATTTTCTATCAGAAAATTCAAAATAGCGGATTCAAAATGGCTTTTATTATATACTACGAATCTAAGTTTTATAAATAAAAATATAATATTTACTAAATTTGTGATTTTGCTATCCCATAATACTTACTAAAAAGTAAAAAATAAATAAAAGTAAAAAAAATAATTTTTAAAAACAAGCTTTTATTTAAATGCACTAAAAAGAAGAAAATAAAATTTGAAGTAAATCAAACCCATTATTTTGTT
>MU182112.1:79002-101151 GCA_016904865.1 Pissodes strobi | reverse complement strand
AACAAAATAATGGGTTTGATTTACTTCAAATTTTATTTTCTTCTTTTCAGTGCATCTAAATAAAAGCTTGTTTTTAAAAATTATTTTTTTACTTTTATTTATTTAAGATTACGTTTGTAAAACGGCTTTTTTTCTTGATTTTGGGCATGCCTTGGGTTAGTTTTTTTGGTTGCGCCGGAGAGTTTATGTAAACGTAAACGTTGTCTCCAGGAGTGAGACAGGCAGGACTAACTACTCTTGGGTGCCCAGCTCCTTGTAGGGTGAAGGCCTTTTTAGTCATGAAGAGGGGGCTTTCGTTTGAACTTGAACAGGCATTTGCACCTGCTGCGAATCGTGGAAGATCCGGAATGTAGATGATGCTATGTTCACTCGTCCGCTCATGTTCTTGCCGATTGCCCGGCGGTGACTTGAACTGAGATATTTCGTTGCCACCCACCTTTCGGCATCGGCCTAGCTTCCACCCACTTTTCTAGCAAACCCACTCTCAAGGAAAACCCCAACCAACTCCGCTTCACCAACCCCAACACTACGGGGATCCCTGTTACAGGAGCCCAACAGCGGTGCGGTAAAAAAGCGGGGAAAGAAGCTCTATCTTTTTATCTTTATTCTTATATGCCTTTGATTACAAGATCTAACTATCCTCATTACCGGAAGAAAACTTAAACCTTATTCTTAAATACCACAAAAACTATTATGCTTTCACGTAATACTACCTTTTATAAAACTTAATCCTCATTCTTTTAATACTACAAAACCTATTATTCTTTCACATGACACTATTTGCTAAGACCTATCCTAATTATAATCCTAATCTTATCTCTAACTTCTTACATAGCACTTTTACAAAACTTAAACCTTAATCTTCCAACAGTACAGAAACTATTATCCTTTCACTAAATCCTGATCCTAATTCTGTGTCTATACTTATCACTAACATCATATCTTCAGCTTACGAATTTCATGAAATCCTTTTACAGCCTTACCTCATTATATCTAGAACTTAATCATAATCATATAGCTAATCCTAACCTAAGCCTTATTTACATTTTTCTACACTTTGCAGCGGATTTGGATTTCTCCCAGTTTAACGTCAATACAATCTACCAACTAACTAGCCTTATTTACATTTTTGCCGCAGTCTAACTTCAATAAGGTCAGCCACCTACATCTCTTCAACGTTTAAGGCATTTTCTGCCCACATATTGACCAATCTCACCTGCGGTACGGATTCTTTGTGTTGAACCCGCAGCGAGATGCTCCCCCAGGTCCCAACATTCTCTAACGCAGTCACTCTCGCCCTAACCCTGTCATCTAACATACATTCCTCTCTAATATGTTTAGCGTCCTCCAGTCCCATTCCGCACTCGCACATGCCATCCGTTTCTCTCAGAGCAAATCTGAGAATATAGCCCTGCATGTTCCCATGTTCCGTGATAAGTTGTGTTCCTTTGAAGCTAAGGTTTAGCCTATCCCTTCCAACCTCCTTGCAAATTTCGTACACTGACCTGCCCTTCTGACTTGTTCCCCATCTTGTTTGCCAGTCTTGTAATAATCTCTCTTTCTTAATCGCTGTTCCATTCAACATTCTTATATCCTCCTCAGTACAACCTACTGTTTGGCTATCTTGTCCCAATCTCGCTTACGCGTGAGCTTCTTTCAGCCCCGCATCTGTCCTATTAACCCATCCCACTCGCACTGTTTTCCCCTCCGCCTTCATCTCTGTTATCTTCCTTTGTATATTATTTACCACTGCATGCCTGGTCTTAGACCCTTTTAGCATAGCCACAACCATTTTCGAATCCGTCTGGAGGAAGAACCGGCCATCCCCTTCCAAACCACTTATAACTTGTAAACCATTTATAATGGCCCCAAGCTCCCCTTGTACACTACCCTGCACTCGTTCTAACTTACAGTTTCCCTTAATCCTTTCACCCTCTCTTTGCAACGCATATCCTAGACCCATAGCCCCTTCCACTCCTTCCATATCCACATACATTTTACTCACGTGCTCATTTACCCCATAGCTCTTCACTATATCCATCCTGTCCCATATATACACCCTTTCACTCTCAAGTACCCCATTCATTCTTTTCTCCACAATCACTCTTCCTCTCATGCCATACCTGACCCCAGCAACTATGTCCAACGGCGGTGCACCGGCCATGACCTGCAGCGCCTCCGTTGGCACAATCCTGTAGGCCCTCACAATCATCAATAAAAACACCCTCTGCGCTGCATCCAATTGCCTCTTAACTCTAGAGACCCTAACCCTCGTACCCCAAATCTCGCATCTGTATGTCAACGCGGGCACTACTACTAACTCGTATATCAGTTTAGCCTTGTTTTTATCTGTCTTTCCTTTATTCTGACACAGTGCTCCTAGTTTTGTAACTATCTCTCCTGCCTTTGCCCTCACCATCTTTGTATGCTCAATATAATTAACCTTCGTATCCATTCGTATTCCTAAATAGTCAATCCATTGGTCACAATTAAATATAATGTTCTCCATCCTTATAACCGGTCCCCTGATATGTCCCCTTGCTTCTATGAACATGCACCTCGTTTTATCCATGTTGTACTGTGATCGACTACTTCTCTCCCATTCTCTACATGCCCTCCAGGTGCTTTCCCATTTCTTCTCTATTTCTTTTACAGACTTCCCTGCTATTACCAATACCTGATCATCTGCAAAGGCTGGTCCATACACCCCTTCGCCAACCACTCTCATTTCCCTCAACCACCCTTCCATACACACTATCCAGAGGGTTGGCCCGAGGCTAGATCCCTGGGGACAACCCTTGTCAATCAATCTACTTGCATCCCCACTGTACACCTCCCTTTCATGCAAAAAACTCCATAGTATTTCTCTCATTCTCCCCGGCATGACCATCCTTTCCATCTCACGATCTACTTGGACTGGCCATGCCAGGTTAAAAGCATCCTTGAGGTCCAGCGTCACCACAAGTGAGTGCTGTCCCTCCCCTTTCACCCTTTGTATCTCACTCACAACCCTTTCAACCGCCTGGACAGTGTCCCTTCCACCTCTAAAGCCATACTGTTCGTTACTCATTCGTCCTGTTCTTTTACCACTCTATCAAGCACGTTGCCCAATGCTGGTAGCAAGCTTATTGGTCTATATTCCCCGCTGGACTTCGGTATCCATGATATCTTTGTTTTTTTCCATGCTTTGCTCGGCGGTGACTAGGATAAAAAAGGTGCACTTGGGTAGCTGCGTACTGAACCCCCGAAGCACATAAGAAAAATCAGCCGAGGCAGCCATGTACCTTCGCTAAGGAGCTGAGTTGGAATGTGCGTGACCGCACAATGGGCCCAGATTGGCAGCCTACGTGCAAGGGATCTCCCGTCCACGATGGGTAGTCCAATATAAGCTGCTACGTTAAATCTATTGCCACTTTATTTTCACACACTCTTCTTATTTATTCCCCCTAAAATATATTTATTACATATTAAGTTTGGCAAGCTATTAATTCTACAAATCTCCAGTGATATATTTATTTTTACATTCAAATTTCACCTTAGAAGTTATTGATAACAGTAAAAAGTATGTGCAAAACATCTAGGATTTTTTCAAATTAATTTTCCATGAAAATTTTCATTTTCGAGCCAAGTAGACACTTGTTGGGCAACATAGGCGCTCTATTTTTAAAATCTGTTTATGCGATTAGTTTGATGTAAAGAATGACTCCGTCCAAATATATAATTACCGGCTTTTGAAACATTTGTAAGATTATAACGACTAGGAAAAAATACTGTGGCTTGAAAAATCATTTTATTAAACAAATGTTCCTTATTTTTGGTTTCTAGAATAGTTCAGAACATTTTAGCTAAATGTCTGGGCATACCTTAAACTTAAACGCTAAGACATTAAGTGTTTTGGAACCTGTTGGGTTATAGAATATATCACTGATGCAAGCCTAAAACGGACAGCCGACGTTACGATTTGCTGTAGACCAAGTTGACCTACAGGTCGGATAGACAGTAAGTTGTAAGGATCTGCTGTACGACGGTTTCTCCACAGTCATCACCATTTGAAGCTCGCAATAATGTAATGGGTGGATTAAGTAGCTCACCAGCTGTCACTGCCGGTCCCAAACCCGGGTAAAGGAGGAGGGTTAAGCATAGGGCTAACAACCCTATCTTGTAGAAAACAGATTGTTACGAAACGTAACGACCAGCCTCGGAAAAGGACGGATCTCCGGAGACGACTCAAGCAACGACCAAGGAATATGAATATTGGAACCTGGAATGTGCTTAGCTGGTTTAGACCAGCTAAGCACATCGACATCACTGCACTGCACTACAGGAAATCCGGTGGTCCAACAATGGGAGCCTCAATATCAGTCAATCAGTATTATTCTATAGCGGCAACCAAGACGGGCGACATGAATTCGGAACAGGCTTCGCAGTAAGGTAGCGGCTGGTTGGACAGATAATATCATTCAAGCCAATATGTGATCGAATCTGCTATCTTAGGATGAAAGGAAAATGGCAAAACTATTCACTAATATCAGCCCACGCCTCGACAGAGGAAAGAGATTAGATTGACAAAGACTCCTTCTACGATCAGCTAGAGGATACGATTAGCACTTTACCAAAACAAGATATGCTCATCCTACTAGGGGACTTCAACGCCAAATTAGGTAGAGAACCTGCACTTAGGCCGCATATCGGAAACCACAGCCTTCACGATATTTCAAATGACAACGGCCAACGATGGGCAGGACTAGCAGCGACCAATAATCTAATGGTTGTATCAACGATGTTCGAAAACACAAACACACACAAAGAGACGTGGGTCTAGAATGACCACAGAACACGAAACCAAATAGACTATGTGCTGGTCAACGCTAGGTATGTAAAAAATTTCATGGATGTGAAAAGCCGAAGGGGTGCAGATGCGGACTCCGACCATTTCCTAGTACAGACAAAAATGCGCCTGAGAATTAAGAGCATAAAAACGAAATAACAGCAAGCCACAAGTACAGCAAGATGGGAAGTAAGCACACTTCGAAACGCTGAAATACGAACCAAGTACCAAACCGAAATGGAAAACCAACTACGACAAAACACTCCTGAAACAGAAGACATAGAAACAACCTGGGGTACCCTCAAATTAACTATTTTGGCAGTCACGAAGAAAACACTGGGAAAGAAAAGCAGGACAAAGAAGAAAGAATGGTATGATGCGGAATGCGAACAAATTCAAAATTCAAAAAATAAAGCCAGATTGCGCATGTTACAAGACAATAATAACGCCAATATAGAAGAATTTAAAACATCCAGAGAGGAGGCAAGGAAACTTATAAGGAACAAGAAAAGAGCAGAGCGGCCCAGAATAAAGTACTACAGCAATTAGAGGAGGATGCCAAAAGCAACAATAATAGGAGATTCTTTCAAGAAAAATCACAGATGAAGAAAGGGTATAAACCCATAACAAGCAGTGTCCTAAAAAGTGATGGGGACGATCTAATAATAGACACATCGGAAATACTTAAAACATGGAAAGAGTATTTCAACAACCTTCTTAATGCATATAACGGCATAACTGCAGTGACCACAACATACCAGACAGCGGAAATAGACGTAGAGGAGCCAAGCTTGCAAGAAATAATAGTGGCAATCAACAAACTCAAAAATAACAAAGCTCCTGGTTGCGACACAATACCAGCAGAATGCCTAAAATATGGAGGAATACAACTCCACAAAGAACTGCATAAACTAGTACTAGCCATATGGAAATGGGAAGCCTTGCCAGACGAATGGAACGAATATACTATCATCCCCATCCCTAAGAAGGGAGACTACATGAACTGTATCAACTACAGAGGAATATCTCTACTGAACACAGCATACAAGGTACTTTCCAATGTGCTATTAAGCCGTATATCACAGTATGCGGAGGAGCACATTGGAGACTATCAGTGTGGATTCAGACCAAAGAGGTCATCAGAGGACCAGATATTTACAATCCGGCAACTACTGGCGAAACACTGGGAATTCATTAAAGACGTGCACCGGCTGTTTATGGACTTCAGATAAGCTTAGGACACGATTATACGCGACAGTGTCTGGATAGCCATGGTAAGTATAGGTATACCACAGAAAGACATCACTCTCACGAAAATATGCATAAACAATACCAGATATCGCGTAAAAGTAGGAAACCATATAACAGAGGAATTTTCTGTCATGAGTGGATTGAGACAAGGAGATGGACTGTCGCCCCTACTCTTTAACATAATCCTAGATATGGCTATCAAGAAGACGAACAACATCACTGAAGTATTTACTAACTAGGGGTTACAGATGATCCTGGCCTGCTGACGACATTGACGCGGTCGGAAAAGGAACGCATCCTGAAAATCGAGAAGGAATGTAAGAAAATGGGCCTCAACATCAACGAGGAAAAAACCAAATACATGCATATCACCCGCCAACCAACCAGGGACAGAATTGGTCAGAATATAACGATGGACACCTATAAGCTCGACTGCGTCAGATAGTTTAAATACCTTGGAGCCACAATATGCTCAGATAATGACAGCAACGAAGAGATTAAAGCACGAATACACAGTGGCAATAGGGGTTTCTTTGCTATGCGAATCCTCATGCAATCCAAAACGGTGTCAAGAGTGTCAAAGTTGAGGGTGTACCAGGCTGTAATCAAACCGATCATCTGCTATGGCTGTGAGACTTGGACCCTTACGAAACACAATGAGCTTCCACTAAAGCGGTTTAAAAGGAAGATCCTGAGAAGAATATTTGGCCCCGTCAAGGATCCAAACACGCATAAGGACGAATGCAGAAGTCCAGGACCTATACCAAAAGCCGGATATAGTCAAATCAATAAAATCTCAGCGTCTGAGATGGGCTGGACATGTCAGACGACCGACTGATCAAGACAGTATGGGAAGGAAAACCAATAAGAAAGAGACCGCTGGGGCGGCCGAGACTCAGATGGAGGGACAACATTTTAAAAGACCTACAAACTATGCAGGTATATGACTGGAAGGAGGCCATGCTGGACCGAGACCGATGGAGGCAAATCGTTAACGCAGCCAAGACCCACCAAGGGTTGTAGTGCTACCCGGAAGGAAAGAAGGAAAATTAATGTAAAATCATGGCGCTATGCGCCAGTGCGTAAACAACAATAGTCTAACTCAGTTATTTCTGTTGAAATAAAATGTATTGCATTGTCTCATAACAATGTCAACCAAAATAAAAATTATTTTACCTTTACCAAAAGGTTTGGTTGCCAGATTTCTATTTTTAAATTGTGGGACACTAAACACAAACAGGCGCAATGGCAGGCTGAGGTAATAAATAGCGTCGCAAGAAGGACTTTTTTCCTGGCCCATTCGCCATTTCGTAGAAATAGAGCAAAAACTAGACAAGAATATTTTATAATTTGAATCAGGCATTTATGTGCACTCATGTTCAGTAATCTAACACCATCAAATATCTAGCAATTAGATTTTTTTGCAAGAACTAACTACAGTTAACGAATCTTTTCCGTTTGTTTTCAAGTAATGATAAATGTGAACCGATTTAAATGACGAGTCGGTGTTATCGACGGAAATTCGTCTAACTTGAAAAACTGCGTTTGTAAATCGGGATGCGGGACAAATCGGAACGTGTGATTCAAACCAGGACAGGCACTTCCCAAAATTCAACTATTTCTTATGCATATTTTACCCAATTTTTTTAATTTTCTTTTTAAACCGGATGCTTTCGTTTACTTGTTGTTTTTTGGACCCTAGGAATCCCAATTCTTGTTTTGCTACAGGGTAAAAGCGCAATTTCGTATTTTGTGGTTCCAAAGATGGGTGTTTGTAAATTAATTAGAAAGTTTGCTGAAGAAGGAGCGTAACTATCTATTTTTCCTAATCCTTAACATTTAATTCTTAACAGTTGGAAACTTTTCAAGGTTCTTAAAAATTAAGTAAAGCAATTTAATAAATTGAATAAACGCTCCTGTTTAAAAACACTTTAACTCTTTATCAATTAAGAATAAGCAGTAACACGTTTTTCCGATTAAAGTTAGCAAGTAAAGATTTTATTTAATAACAAACCTAGCACCGGAAAGTCGTTTTTACAAAGCCCGGCTCCGGTCGTGGTGTCGTAGAGCGCCACCAGTTCTTCCCAACTAAACTGGAAAAGCTCCGTCGGTGTTGTACGGGGTTGCTAGGCACGCTTATCAAGCAAAGGAACTCAATCTTAACTTAACAAGAAAACACAATCTAAAATTTCAGGAACAATCTATTTGCTACTAGTTTTTTTAAAACACAGCAACAATACTACAGTGAGAATTTTCTTTTAAATTTTAAGGCAAAAAAATGTCGACTATGAAGGAATTAATAACTAGAGTACAATATGAAGGTTGTACGGAGACCAATTCTGTTGTTACTCGGTACTGTACGCCTTACAACTAAATGCTCTAAACACTACAATCCGAAGTGATCACTTTGGTTTACCTAAGCTTATTACATGTATGTATGCGTGCGCTAGTAGCTGCACCAATTATCATAAATGTAGCAATAATAATATGTAGTGATAAACGGCCACAATAATTATATCAATTGACTCGATGAATGAATAAAAAGGACAAAATTATTGAAAACTAAACTCTTAAAGCTTGGCTGTCAATGCTTGATTTATATAAAAAAAAAGGAAAATTAAGAGCGATTATACCAATCGGTCAGAAAAATAAATGAATAAGTCAAATCAATCTATCTTAAAGCTTGGCTGTCAAGACTAGATTTATTTTTAAATATTATCTAATAATCGGCCCGAAAAATAAATGAATGAATAAACTACAGCTTCTGTACGATACCCCGTTAGATCCTGTCGTCGCCGTCGAGCTCAATAGGGGAGGTAGGAAGTACCTCTGGTGAAGGCGCTGGGCACTTTTAGGTACTGCTATGGCACTGGTCCCGAGGGTAGAACTAGCAGAGGACTCGGTGATGAGATTGGCTGTCGTGTAGTCCACAACAAACACAAACTAGAAACCAAGACAATATCCCCAAAAAGGTACTATAAAATGCATTACTAAATGTTGAATCACTATGACTGCACTAAAGCAAACCTTCTTTTCACCTCGAAGGGTATTTCTAGAAGCCGAACCAATTCAGCGGTTTCAGTCAATTTGCCTTCCCACTTCCACGAGATTAAAGGTAAAAAATTGTAGGGCGGAAAAAATACCTAACGACTCTATCGATTCGATACGAGGAATAATTCTAAGATAATAAACGACTTAGTTCTCGTTTATTATGGTTGTAAAACGACGGCGGGAGCCACAATTAATGAGCTGAAATTAAATTGTTCAAGAAATACTAGAAAATGTTCCCAAACCAAATGATAAACTTTTAAAAATCTAAATCGACGGCAGCAATTATGAGAAATAGCCTATCTCTACTACCCACGGCTACCAACAGTACCAACCGAATATTGCGAACATTGTAGCATGCCGCGTAGAAAGACAAATATGAATATCTGAAACCAGCCAGAGCCAGAGGTTCCAAATTTTTTTATCAGAAGTCAAAAGCTATGAAATATTTGAACCGAGAATAAAATATGAATTTGACGGATTTAATGAAGCTTAAAAGCAGGTTTTATTAACACAATTCTTAAAAAATATAGAACGATTTGCTGGTCGTTCTACGGTAATGTAATATAAATTAAGCAAAAGCTAATACAAATATATCGTTAACCTATATTTAGAATAAAATTAATTTACATTAATAAAGGCGGCAAGCTTAAGCTTATTGACAGCAAATCGAATCAATTAATTTAGAATTACCTAATTAACCGAAGAGTATTGCCCTCTTTTCAATAAGTCTTACCGCAAATTACAGGATCTTTTTTTTGCTAAATGCAGCATATAAAATGAAATTTAAAAATATTTTACACCGGTCACATCGGACTGTTACAAGGCTATAAAGAATTAGGATGTAACTCAGTCATAATAGGTGAAACTCGGGCAAGAGGAATATATTGGGCAAAAGGAATCACATAAATATGTTCTACATCTGAATAAATGTGAACGTAAAACGTAAGAAACGGTGTCACTGATGCACTGCTCCGTAACGTATCGGTTGTTCTATGTTTTTGGGTAAATTGTAAGTATTTTAATCCCTGTTTATTCTGTCTACGATATTACACTTATTAACGACCTTCATTAAAAAGGTTCGATTGCTCTTAAATCGGCCTACACTACAATCAATTATTTTACATAAGAACCTAACCTAAAAATTGTTTCGTTTGACTTTTGCACCGTCCATATTTTATGTTAAATATTCTCACTACAATTCGGGCAACCAGAATCGGGCAAGAGGGATCTCATGATTCCTTTTGCACCATTTATATTCGTATTCGTAGTTTTTTTTTGTTATTTTTGAGAATTCAATTTTAGTTAAAATTACACAAAAAACTACTTTTTAATTACTTACACACTGGGAGCAAATATGAAAGAAGAACTGATCACGGAAATAAATGGACCGAAGAGTCATTGCGACTTGCTTTACAGGCTATGCAGAATGAAGATAACATCAGAAGCACTGCTTTGTGTTACAATATACCTACCGTTTTCAACTCTGCGTAAACATACTAAGTCTCGAAAAACATGTCAGGTACCTGGTTCGTTTAGAACAGTATTTTTCCCCCGAAGAATAATTGGAATTCGTCGATCTCATAGAATAACTAGATAATAGATTTTATGGGCTAACTCGTAAAGATCTTTGCGGGTAAGTCATCAGCCTATCAATTCGTCGAGAGAAACCATCTTGAGCATCCTTTTCGAAGAGGTAAAGCTGGACCGCAATGGTATTACAATTTCATGATGCGACATCCTGAACTAAGTCTTCGAACCCCTGAACCAACTAGCATTGCTCGAGCGAGTGGATCGAACAGGGTACAAGTTGAAAGGTTCTTCTCTACACGCAAAATTGCAATAGAGAACATTTATAACGTTGACGAAACGGGAATACAGACATCTTCCAAACGACCTCCTAAAGTTATATGAATGACCAGCAAAAAAAATGTTGAGAGTATTGCTTCTTCACGACGCGGAACATTGATCACTGCATTAGTTTGCTGTTCAGCTGTGAGCAATTTTATTCCGCACACCTTAGTTTTTCGAAGAAAAAAGAGAAATCCGAGATACATGGAAGGCACCCCACCAGGAATTCTAGATTTAGTTACAGATTTTGGAAAAATTAGACCTACTGAAAACCAAACATTTTTACTGATTTTAGATAATCACGCCTCACATCTGTTGATCGACGTTCTTGATTATGCTTCACGAAACCACGTTGTTGTCCTGCCTGTCCCTCCTCACACAACCCATAAGATTCAGCCTCCCGATGTGGCTGTCTACAGACCGTTCAGGACATATTTTCGATACGAAACTGATAAGTGGTCATTGGTCAACGTTCCACCCAGCAGAACATGTAACATTATTTGATGTATGAAAAAAAAAATTGCGACGCATATTTAAAAGCTGCAACAACGTTTTCAATACCGATTTTCTTCCGGCAGACGTTACGGACACAGACATAAGCGATGAAGACTTGAATACTACACAGTTAAATAATATTCCTGGCAAAGAAACTGTAAAGTATTCTGATAAGCAACGAAGTGAAATAGGTGACAGAATACGAACAGAAGCTAAAATATCTCAACCAGGATCTTCTTCCGTAATTCAGGCAATTGCTTTAAACGAAGACAATATCGAGATAGGGAAAAGAAGAAGATACCAGATAATAAAAAGATAATACTAGACATCCATATTATCCCAAAATGTGAAAAACGCAAACAACCACAAACAAAAAGAGAAACGTAAGAATCGGAGACCTTAACAGACACTCCAGTAAAAGAAGAAATTCGAGCTAAAAGTAAGAATAAAAGAGAGAGTGTTAAGAGGAAAATTGGACAAATGAAAACTAACGATTCAAAAAAGCTCCTAATATAAATGCCTCGCCCTTCTTCACCTCCGAAACACACAACCTGGAGAAGAAGACACTTGATATATGATATGCGGAGATAATTTCAATAATTAACGGCCAGGAGAGGACTGGGTCCAATGTAACATATGTGAAAATTGGGCTCACGTTTTGTGTACTGATTTTCGTTCAGGCATATATTTTTGTGACAACTGCAAAGGTGACGTCCTCTGTGAAAGATCATAGCTTTATTTTTTTTTTAAGTTTTACTGAGTTTAATTTTGTATTATCACACCAAAGGATGTGCTTTAATTTAAAATTATTTAAAAAAAAACTGCCTATACATTTTGACATTGTCATACCAAAGAATGTTCTTCATTCTAAGTTAAGCTTTATTTAGGTTTTTTGATATCATATCAGATGATGTGGTTTATTTGTAGCTTGTAACCTTCTAATAAAATACTGTTACTTTTTGTCATCTTTAAAATTTTTGTTACTGGTGCTCTCAATATACCGCCCAACAACTCGATTTCTTTTGCCCTACAACCTGATTCCCCTTTTCCCTACAAGTACAACCCGAATCATTTTACTCGAGGTAATAGGGCAAAAAGAGTCAAATGCAAATTACCATTAATTCCTATTTCCAAAATGCATATTTTTTGGCAACAAACGCAAATATTGAATATACAGTGCCTAGTTTTTCTAAATTTAATCAGATGGGTGTTACTATAAGCTAACTTTTTTTTTATAAAATTGAGATATACTTTAGGTGTTTCCGGCTGCCTGACTCTCCCCTTATTGTTATATTAATAGAGAAATAGTAAACATTTTATAGGCAAAATTCATAATCTCACGCTACAAAATGTATATTTTCTATGGAAAAATATGGAAAGGTTTGAGGTTTTTGCAAATCAGGTATAAATTGTATCATTTTAGGTTGCACAGCAGTTTTTTTTTCTAAACAATTTAGTCATTACGTAGATTTTATGGCAAACATTAATATTGCGTTATGCATTTGTATTATAATATTAAAATATATTTATTACTTTATTTTATTTAAATTTACAAGTACAATTCAAACTGTTTCGGTAACCACATTTTTTCCTATTTCTATAATTATTTTAGAATGTGAATCACATGTACGTTTCTGATTATTACATTGATTGATTTGGTTATTTTTATATCTGTGTATAAGTTTTTGATGATTATTCATAGTCAGTAAAATATTTATTTGCAGTTGTTTAAATTAGCCGATTATTCGCCTTTAAAACCAGTTTCTTACTTTTATTGTATCAATACTAAGTTTATTTGAAAACTGCACGCTTCTTCGGTCTGTAGTAAATCACCGAACGTTAATAAATATTTATATCGGTCGGCCATTTAATCCGATCTAAAGCTTCCTGTCATCAAATAAATTTCGACAATGAAAGTCTGAAATTGCAGTTTTTCTTTTACCTCAACATTTAATTCTACGAAAGCATAGAGCTGCCATGCTAACATTGTGAAATATTTTCAGGAAAATTTACACTTTTTCTGTCAATTTACACTTTTTCTGTCATTTTACACTTTTTCTGTCAATTTACACTTTTTTTGTCAATTGGCACTTTTTCTGTCAATTTACATTTTTTTCTATTAATTTACACTTTTTCTGTCAATTTACACTTTTTCTGTCAAATCACACTTTTTCTGTCAATTTATGCTTTTTCTACCGAATTCTACCATTCGCGCATGCGTACGTGCTAATTCATATAGCTATGTTTTCAAAATTGTTTTATTCTTGATTTTGGGCATGCCTGTTGGGATGCGCCCCCGGAGCGAGCGAAGCGGACGGAAGGCCATGTTTCCAGTGATATATTAGAACGATTACTGCGCTGCTGCCAAACGCGTAGGTCCGAAAAGTGAATATTGCCTGGGTGTTTGGCAGCAGTGCAGTGTTATCGTTCTAATATATCAATTCACTCATGGAAAAAGTGTAAATTGACAGAAAAAGTGTAAATTGACAGAAAAAGTGTAAATTGACAGAAAAAGTGTTAATTGACAGAAAAAGTGTAAATTGACAGAAAAAGTGTCAACTGACAGAAAAAGTGTAAGTTTTCCTGAAAATATTTTGCAATGTTGGCATGGCAGCTCTACGCTTTCGTATAATTCAACATTCGCAATCAAAATAAATATTACAGTAAAAAAATATTTTATTGTTACCTACTTTCTTTCATCCATCGATAATTCATATATATTTTTTGAATATTTAAATCTAAAAGTGTGTGAAGCACCTTTTTATAATCCATCAACCCATAAAAAATAAACATCTATGGACCTAAAGCTGTGTTATACGCCACTGGCGAATTTGGGGATAATCGATTACAAACGTCAAACGCTGAACATGGTTACAATTCAGTCGAAAATCGAATCTGCAATCGATAAAACAATATACCAGGTATATGGATAAAACTCAACGATTCTAAACTTTAACAGGATTACTCAATCTCATAACACAAACGTTTGCCAAAATATCGATCGCATGTGTTGCTTGTGACGTCAGTCGCAGTCCTCGACCGGATAGTTTCTATTGTGACAGTGCATTTTAAGACGTATAAAATCGTTGTGTTCAGTGTTACCTGAACAATTTTAATAATTTTAGCTCGTGTGTAGGGTGGATACATTTGTGTTCATCGTATTTCTGTAAAAAACTTTGAAAAAACAGTGTTTTTGAGCTTTAGCAGAGACTTTTAAAGTTGGTGTGCTTGAGTGATCATCAACGTGTTTTTAAGCTTGAATAAAGACTTAAAGTTTGTGTGATTGCTGCTTGCTTATATACACATACACTGTGGGCAAAATTCAAATATATTCAATTCGTTGGCAAAATTAAATTGGAACCTTCTTTAATGCTTAATAACTTTTTTATTTTCAAAGGCTTTTTTATAATTTTTGGATATGTTGTGGCATAAGGTATTGGGATTAAAAAGAACTTTGCAAAGAGGGTGTACTTCGGTGGCCTACAGAAAAGCAGGTATTTATCCAAACCAATGTATTTCAGGTCGTTGCAAAAATCGGTCAAATGAAATAAAGATGTAAAAATGGGCAAAAAATATTTGAAACGGTTCGGAATATCGACCTTTAGAAAACCAGGTCACTACAAACAAAATTTAAAAAGTCACTAAACATTAAAAAAGGATCCAATTTAATTTGGCCCACAAGACATGGTTTTACCAAAATTGAAGTATCAATTTCTATTTTTGTTTGCATTTACCTACTTTTTTAATCGTCAAAATTCCGAACCCTTTTAAATCTATTTTTTCAATTTCTACATCTTTATTTCATTTGGCCGATTTTTGCAACGACCTGAAATACATAGGTTTTGAATAATACTCCCTTTTCTGTACGCCACTGAAGTAGACCGTCCTTGAAAAGTTCTTTTTAATCCCAATACCTTAGGCCATAACATATTCAAAAATGATAAAAAATCCTTTGAAAATAAAAAAAGTTATTAAGCATTAAAGAGGGTTCCAAGTTCCAATTTAATTTTGCCCACAGTTCAAAAATTTATGTGCATTGAAATGTGCATACATTTCGTTTACGTTTTTTAGTGCAATAACCCAAGAATCGTAAACTCTATTACGATTCTTGTGTACCACCTACATATATAGTTACCAATATATGCTTAATATATTATTTTTGTTCTTAATTACCTATTTTTAGTATATATGTAAGTATAATGTAAGTATTTGTTGATTGTAATAATTAATTAAAAATTATAGAATATAGGTAGGTCAATGCCAAGAAACGTAAACTCTAATTTACGATTCTTGGGTCAATGCCATAAAGCACACGGGTTTTACTAAATCACCATCGGCCAAATGTAATATCAGAGTCTATGGATATTCTATAATATAATATGTTGCTTTGTTTGTCAAAAAACACTAGGTCGTATGTATGACTTTGTGTAATAATTATTTAATTTTTGCATTTCTAAATATCAAAATATAAGAGAAATGTATGTTTTATTTTTTACCGTATTACTTCTACTACCTACTTCTCAATTATTATTCAATGATTTAATGAGTACTCAAAACATTTTATATGGACCATTTAATGTAAATAACAAGTGCGTATCTCACAAGGCCAAAGAGTGGTATTTTAGATATTCATAATCCATAAACACACTCCAAGTTTCTCATTTTTTTCATGCATTTACATAGTAAACGCGCCAATGAAGGACTGCAGCTTACGTCACAGCCAGGAGAGTTTTTGCATTGACGGGCAGATTTAGCCTATTAACCAATCCTATTAGAGTTTACGATTCTTGGATAAAACTCGCTTTTTTTAGAAGCACACACACGACACACAGTATTTTCTGCATCAATTTTTATGGTAAAATCAGAATATTATCACCTTGATAAGGCGAGAAATTTGGACATTGGGATATTTTAGGGTATCGGGCGTCGCGCCGCGTCGGACCGCCGCGCGTCGCCGGGTCCGCGGCACCCCCGCTACCTGGGCGCCCCTAGGCTATAGCCTAGTTAGCCTAGTGGGTTATCCGGCCCTGTTTAAAATATGCTTTTTTGTCGTCTAAAATCCGTTTAAAAGTTTGAATAAATAAAATTCAATAAAAAAAATAAAATTTCCGTACTTTTTTAGGATGACAGCCGTGGCTTCGGACGAATTTGTCGTGGATTTTGAAGCGAAACTTCATTTTAAATTCAACCGTCTGCGTCTGTCTATTAAAAATAAGCTCTGCTATGGATCCAAATACACTGCAAATATAATTTATAATGAAAATCTAATACAGCCCTAGCGTCTAGCTTTTTAGAAGCACCATTTGAGTCGTTGCAATTGCGGCCGTTCTGTATTAGCTTGCTCCTCAATGCTCACGGGTTATATTGTCACATCGGCTTACACATTCCCTTCCCCACATTTTCGTCCCCACAGTTCCGTCCCATTTGCCGAGATTTACCCTCATACCGCCGCGTAAGATGTTTACACATCAAAAGGACAAAAAGGTAAATTTGCTCTTGAAAATGCGGGACATTTTGCGGGCCGCATGAAACGCTGGACAGCTTACAAAAAGAAAGGACGATCCCGCAAAATGCGGGACGTCTGGCCACCTTACTTTTCTCTCTTCCATATATATATTAGTCATTTTTAATAACATTGTAATCAATAACAGATCGCTTTCCCAGGGGTTTTATGAATGAAATAAAAGGAGGATGATCCAAATACTTTATTAAAACCGTTGGTAAATTTCAGTGACTTTTACTAAATATCAAAGTTAGAACTGATAATGTATTTAAAGAATATCAAAATAGACTATTTGGTTGAACAATAAAAAAAGATCCAGGAAGGCTAGCCTATCAACTAGTGGTTCAAAACATTTGTCCATTTAACGAAGAGGAAGAGATTGCAAGCAGGGAAGACTGGGCCCAATCTTTCATGATACGTCATCCAGAATAAAGCTTGAGAAAGCTCAAGGCAATTTATCGAGCACGTGCGATGGGACTCAACAGAGCCGCAATTTTTTATATTATTAAATCAAATTATTATTGGAAACAAATTACTGGTGAAAGAATTTATAATTGCGATGAGACCGGTATTACGGTATTGCTGAAACATGATAACTTTCTACCAGCCGAGACAACTATTATTCCATTTGCTGAAACACAAGCCGATCTTAGTACAGTTGATGTTTCGACGTTATTATGCCAATATCAAAATTGAAAACCGTCATTAAACGAGTACAGCGAAAAAAAAAGAGGCAAAGCCGTCTTTATTACAGACTCTCCCTGCAAAACACAGTTGACTGAAGCAAAAGACAGGATCTGAAAAGCTTAAGAGGCACAAAAAACAAAGTTATGAAAAATATGCATTCGAGTCTGAAGAGGAAGAAGATGCTTTATATTTATACTGTAATAATCGATACATAACTTCAACTGAAGTTTGAGCTTCATACCTCCAGGGTTGTAATGTTTTTAAAAATGGTTTAAAAAGTTGGTTGGATTTTCTAATGTTAAAAAAGAACCTCCTGGCCTCTTACTTTATACGAAAAACCTGGAAGGCATCTATGTAGCTCTTTTCATTCATTCATTTTATTTATTGTGCTTTAATTCGCATAGGTTCCAGCCTTTAAATGTGAAATTTATGAGACCTTAAAGTCTATATTACGAAGACAAAGTGCGAAAATGGTTGGGCTCATACCCAGGTAAAGTTATTACTTTATTACAAATATCAATTTTATTTGGACAAGCCATTTTGAATACTGCTAACATCAAAACTGCGGTAGATAAAACTGGTATTTGATCAACATATGAGGATATCTTCATTAATAATGAGTTTTTGCCAGCTGAGACAACTAATATTCTTATTGCTGAAACCCAAGCCAATCTTACTACAGTTGATGAACCGACGTTATTATGACAATATCAAAACTGAAAACCGTTATTAAACGAGTACAACGAAAAGGAGGCAAAACATTCTTTCTAGCGGACTCTCCGTGCAAATCACGGAAGCAATCGACAGGATCTAAAATGCTTGAGAGGCACAAACACAAATTTTTGAAAAATATGTCAGGCTAGAAGCCAAAGGGAATGCTTCTAAGGCAAAAAGCAAAGAATAATAGAAGAGTCTGAAGAGGAAGAAGATGCATTATATTTATACTATAATAATCGATATTTAACTTCAACTGAAGATTGGTTTTCATGCCTCCAATGTTGAGCTAATAACTCTGGATGCATGAATACAGAAGTTGTTTTAAAAAGCTCATTGAATTTTCAAGATGCTAAAAAAGAATCTCCTGTAAGTAGAATTAATCTTTGTGTACGTGAAAACGAACGTCATTTGGAGCCTTAATAGTTTTATTGAATAATTTATTATAAAAATTTGCTGTTATGTTTTGTTATTCTTTTTGCTCTTTGCCAGTTCATTCCTACAATCTTATCATTGTTACCTCGTTGTTATGTAAAAAAATATTGTTGACTTGTTGGTCCTTAAACATTTAAATTATTAGATTCTTAAGTGAATTGGATTTCTAACCCAAACTAATACAGCAAACAGAAATATTAATGATATTAGGCTATGGTGATAAAACGTGAACGCAGCAGGAGGTTTGTGATATTTGTAATGATATCCTAACAGAAATCCAATATCATGGTCCACAGTATCGATTTTCTCGTATTTCCCTGTGTCATATGGAAAATTGCCTTTGTCCGTAGCATCATATACGAACATTGACCCGGCCTTTGGGAAACCAGAGACCCCTTCTCTGAATCCACATAGGCGCGTCCACGTCGCGGGAGTGGGCCCGACTCCCAAGTTCTGCTGGGGACCCAATATTGCGGGGTATAACGCAATCCCCTTGCCCATTAATACGGGCGAAGACCACACCGGCAAGGAAGGTGGAGAAGAAGGACTTCGGGACAGCGGATTGGCGCAAGTGCCAACCCATGCTTTTAGGGGAAGTATAAGAGTCATACCGAGTGACTGCCGGTATAAGCGATCCCCTGTTGCTAGCTAACAGCCTTGAGTGGATGAGCTGGTAAGAGTAAGGGCAACTTCTTGTCGCAGGCATGATAAAGACAAAGTGCGAAAATGGTTGGGCTCAAACCTAGGTAAAGTTATTACTTTATTACAAATATCAATCTTATTTGGACAAGCCATTTTGAATACTGCTAACATTAAAACTGCGGTAGATAAAACGGGTATTTGATTAACAAATGAGGATATCTTCATTAATGATGAGTTTTTACCAGCTGAGACTGAGACAACTCATATTCTTATTGCTGAAGCACAAGCCAATAAAAACAAAGTTTTGAAAAATATGTCATGCCAGAAGCCAAAGGGAATGTTTGTAAGGCAAAAAGCAAAGAATAATAGAAGAGTCTGAAGAGGAAGAAGATGCATTATATTTATACTATAATAATCGATATTTAACTTCAACTGAAGGTTGGTTTTCATGCCTCCAATGTTGAGCTAATGACTCTGGATGCATGAATACAGAAGTGTTTTTAAAGTGTTTTAAAAAGCTCATTGAATTTTCAAGATGCTAAAAAAGAATCTCCTGTAAGTAGAATTAATCTTTGTGTACGTGAAAACGAACGTCATTTGGAGCATTTACTTAATAGTTTTATTGAATAATTTATTATAAAAATTTGATGTTATGATTTGTTATTCTTTTTGCTCTTTGCAGTTCATTCCTACAATCTTATCATTGTTAGCTCGTTGTTATGTAAAAAAATATTGTTGACTTGTTCGTCCTTAAACATTTAAATTATTAGATTCTTAAGTGAATTGGATTTCTAACCCAAACTAATACAGCAAACAGAAATATTAATGATATTAGGTTATGGTAATCAAACGTGAATGCTGCAGGAGGTTTGTGATATTTGTAATGATATCCCAACAGAAATCCAATATCTCGTATTTCCCTGTGTCATATGGAAAATTGCCTTTGTCCGTAGCATCATATACGAACATTAACCCGGCCTTTGGAAAACCAGAGACCGCTTCTCTGAATCCACATAGGCAATTCCCAACAAGGGCGTTCACGTCGCGGGGATGGACCCGACTCCGGACCCAATATTGCGGGGTATAACGCAATCCCCTTGACCATGAATACGGGTGAAGACCACACCGGCAAGGAAGGCGGAGAAGAAGGACTTCGGTACAGCGGATTTGGCGCAAGTGGCAACTCATGCTTTTAGGGGTCACACCTAGTGACTGCCGGTATAAGCGATCCCCTGTTGCTAGCTAACAGCCTTGAGTAAATGAGCTGGTAAGAGTAAGGGCAACTTCTTGTCCCAGGCATGAGAAATCACGCCTAAAGACGGACGAACCAGAAAATGGTCAACGGCGTGGAGATGCATAAGGCAACGGGAAACCAATGCATTAAAGGCTCAAAAAGAGCATCCCTAGTTTAATCATCTTGGTACAAGGAATCTAAATAAAAACCCTACTGATCATGGAAATCGAATACCAAGATCCTCGGTCGGCAGTCTGCGAAAACCTTGCAACATAGCGACTTGGGAAGTTAGGAGTTTATACCAATCTGGAAAAATGCATAATGCAATCAGGGTAATGGACCGACTAAATATAGACATACTAGGCATTAGCGACGTACAATGGCCCGATGCCGGAAAGATAATGGTAGACAATAAAACCATATACTATTCAGGAAGTCAAGACGATTCACACCAATATGGAGTGGGCATAATTTTAAATAAAAACATCAACCAAGCAGTAATAAATTTCGCTCCATATTTAAACAGAATTTTAATGATACAACTAAACACAAGTAATACAAAAGTGAATATCATACAAGTTTATGCTCCAACCGCTGACAAACCATATATAACGACATAGAAAGCTTTAACGACGATTTAGATAACGTCCTAAAATCCACTAAAACACAAGACGTGAGAATTATAATGGGAGACATTAATGCCAAGGTGAGGGTGGAGAAAGTAGATGAGTGCACAGGTGTTTATGGACTGGGAGTTAGGAATGAAAGGGGCTATAGACTTATTGAATTCTGCCAAAACAACAATTTTGTAATTACAAATACATTGTTGAAATTACCCAAACGCATACTTTACACATGAAGATGGCCAGCAGATAAAGAGGGACGTAAGAAACCAAATTGACTATGTGTTGATTAGACAAAGATACAAAAACGCAATCATGTCGGCAAAAACATACCCAAGTGCCGACATAGGGTCAGATCATAATCCCGTAGTAACCGAAATTAGGCTCAGAATGAACAAATAATAATAAGATCAGAAAATACCAGAATCGATACTACCAGACCAGAAACGAAGCAACGTTTGACAGAGGAAATCAACAAAGAACTGATGAATATAAAAGAAGAAATTCTCCAAAACACCGATATAGAAAACAAATGGCTTCTAACGAGCACAAAAATAACTAAAAGTCAAAAGGAAGTGTTAACACCAAAAACATACAAAAAGAAACAATGACAGAAGAGATTCTTGAGTTAATGGACGAAAGACGACAGTTCAAGAACAGAGATGATATGAAATATAGTGAGATAAACAAACAAATAAAACATAAAATTAAACAAGCAAAAAAAATGGCTAAAACAACAATGTGAAGAGTTAGAGAGTATCAGAAAAAACATGACAGTTTTAACACCCACAAAAAAAAATAAAAGAGATGACTTACACTAATAGAAAATAAAACCAGG
>MU182112.1:0-44002 GCA_016904865.1 Pissodes strobi | reverse complement strand
TCAGAATATTTGAATATTTTTGCAACGATGCTGATAAATTACCCTAGTAAGTTGAAAAGAAACAATATTCATTTTGGTAAGTTTGAACACGTAAACCCCTCTTATGAAAGAGAAAACAATAACAACCAAATTGTTTGGAAATATATCCAGATGTTTCCTTAATAGTAACTACATACAAATAAAAACGTGAGCTGTACTTTTGAAAACAAAAATTTCTCGGAAGGCTCAAAGTAAACGTAAGCTAAGTAAATGTTTTGATACTAAGCAGATTGGCTTGGTTAATTTAATAGACCGAAACATAAATTTGTTGGCATAGCTTGAAGCATATTTTTTTGTTTTTCTCGACAGTAGTCGATCAGAAATTCAGGCTTTTTTATCTAATAATATATAAAAAATAAAAATCTGTAGCTCTTGAGAGTTTATCTTAGGCCATTGCTAAAATCCCAGAATAATTTTCAAATTAAGGACAAACAAACTTAATTACATACCTACATGAACCAGCAGTTTTAAAAGACCATATTTTTTCGCGTGAACACAAAATTAGGAAACGACCAGCTTGTGGGGAGTTTCCTAACGTGCCAGTGGGCTAAATGTCTTTTAAAATGTGTAACGTCAATTGACAATTGGGGTGACTTGATCATCATCATTCAGCCCTCTGTGTCCACTGTTGAACATAGGCCTCCCTAATCATTTCCATTCCAATTGATTTTGTGCTGTTTGTATCCAGTTGCTGCTCTTAATGTCGTCCGACCAACGCGTAGGCGGTGTTCCTCTACTTCGCTTGTCCGTTCTAGGTCTTCATTCAAGAAGCCTCTTTTCCCATCGATCATCCCGCATCCGTGCAACGTGACCAGCCCAGTTCCACTTAAGCTTCGCAATAACTCCAACGACATCGCTGACACCCGTTATTCCGGGCAAATCCTCGTCTCTTATGTGGTCCTTCAACCATGGATCTCTCCATCTTCCTCTGTGTAACTCTAAGTTCCTTTGCTGTTGCTGTTGCTGTTGCTAGTGTCAGGGTTTCTGAGCCAAATGTCATCACTGGCAGCACGCACTGATCGAAAACCCTTCTTTTTAGATTGACGGGAATGTCACTCTTGAAAACGTCTTTAAGTCTTCCAATAGCTGCCCCTGAGAGAATGAGCCTTCTCTTTAGTTCGCATGTCTGGTGATCCCTTGAGATGCTGGCCTCATGGCCAAGGTACACATATCTATCTACCATTTGAATTTCATCTCCGCCAATCTTCAAGCCACAGCTGGGAACAAGGTTTGTCATGAATTTTGTTTTTGACATATTGATATTATTAAGACCGAGTTTTCCACACATCTCTTGCAGGTCCTGCAACATCAGTCGCATTTCTTCTAAATTGTCCGAGAATAGCACTATATCATCTGCAAAACGTAAGTTGTTTAGGTTCTTGCCATCTCTGACTCCAGTCCAAATGTTTGAATGCACTCTCCATGACTGTAATAAACAGTTTTGATGACATCGCGTCGCCACGGCACTTTGCCAAACACCACGTTCAATAGTTATGAGGTTGGTATTTTCACGTAGTTTTACTGTCATTGTTGCATTTTTGTACATATTGTGGATGGGTTTGGTATATCGGTAGTCGACTCTACATTCCTGAAGTGCATTCCACAGTGCATTTAGCTCTATTGTATCGAAGGCTTTGTGGAAGTCCACGAATGTCATTACTAAAGCTCTGTTATATTCGATTGTCTCTTCTGTGTTTTGACGCTTTGAAGGTGGGGATTCATGCCAAATTCACGACGAAAGCCTGCCTGTTCCACAGGTTGATAGAAATCCAATTTATTTTCCAGTCGGGTGGTTATAATTCGAGTTAAAAGTTTGTAAAGGTGACTCAAGCGGCTTTTTGGTCTATAGTTCTCCAGTTCTGATATATCTCCCTTTTTGTGAAGCAGGATTACAATGGAATTATGCCAATTTTTGGTGACTTTACTATTGAATAAACAGGGATTAAAAAGCTCTTTTATTTTTAGCAGTAGATGATGGCCTTCTATTTTTATTGCGTCCGTAACTATGTTGCCTTCCCCTGGCGCTCTATTATTTTTTGTGTTTTTTAATGCTAACTCTATTTCCTCTATGGTAATATCAGGAAGCTCTTCTGATCCTTGGTTGACAATGCCCCCTTTCGATGTCAGGATTTCGGGTTCAGGATTTTCTTCGTCACTATCATCATATCGACTTTTGTAAAGGAGTTTATAGAATTCCTCCACTATATTTAATATTTCCTTTCTATTGGTCGTAAGTTCTCCATCTTTGTTTCTCATTTTGCATATTTCTTTCCTTCCATTCGTAAATTTTCTTTGGAGTACCTTCATGCTATTATTATTCTCCATGGTTCGTTTAATTTCTTTCACTTTGCATCTCATTGTATCGCTTCTTATTGCTTTGGAGAGATGTCTGTTTATTTCCCTTAGATCTGTGGTTGCTTCTTCACTTTTTTGTTTCTTCTTTCTTGCATTAGTTTTCTAGTTTCTTCGCTTATCCTTTCGTCCTTTTAGCTTGCTGAGGAATGTTTATCTTGGCTTGTTGTCAGGGCTTTCGCTATAGTATCGTTTAAGGTGTTTATCTTTTCCTCTTTATTCATGTTTATATGTATTTCAGGTTCTTTTAATAGGTCGTAAATGCATTGTTGAAATTTATAAGTATCAAGCGGAGGATGTCCAGGTTTTTTATTTGACGTCTTGGCCATTCTGTGTCGCTCCTTTTTTAAATTGAGATGGACATTTGCTCTTACCATACGGTGGTCACTGCCAGTAGTAAATTTATTTACTACTGATGCATTTTTGATGATATGTTTATTATCGGTTATTATAAAGTCGATCTCATTTTTTGTTTAACCGTTTGGGCTTTTCCAAGTCCACCTCCGTGTGGGTTTTTTGTGAAAGAAACTGTTCATAACAAATAGGTTGTTTTGTAGCAGTGTCTCGCCGCGATCGTTTCTGCCCTCCGAACCAAAGCATCCAAGCGAGGTCTCAGAAACATCAGCCTTTAGACCCACTTTAGCATTAAAGTCACCACATAGAATTGTGAAATGAGTTTTCTGGTCTTCCCAAGCTAGGCTCACATCCTCATAAACGAGATATATTTCCTCGTCGGTGTAGGTACTAGTTGGTGCATATACTTGGATGATTTTGAGACGTCAGCATGTAGCATGTATAGTGAGTGTATAGGACCGTCAGAATATTTGAATATTTTTGCAACGATGCTGAAAAATTACCCTAGTCAGTTGAAAAGAAACAATATTCATCTTGGTAAGTTTGAACACGTAAACCCCTCTTATGAAAGAGAAAACAATAACAACCAAATTGTTTGGAAATATATCCAGATGTTTCCCTAATAGTAACTACATACAAATAAAAACGTGACCTGTACTTTTGAAAACAAAAATTTCTCGGAAGGCTCAAAGTAAACGTAAGCTAAGTAAATGTTTTGATACTAAGCAGATTGGCTTGGTTAATTTAATAGACCGAAACATAAATTTGTTGGCATAGCCTGAAGCATATTTTTTTGCTTTTTCTTGACAGTAGTCGATCAGAAATTGAGGCTTTTTTATCTAATAATATATAAAAAAAATCTGCAGGTCTTGAGAGTTTATTTTAGGCCATTGCTAAAATCACAGAATAATTTTCAAATTAAGGACAAACAAACTTAATTACATACCTACATGAATCAGCAGTTTTAAAAGACCATATTTTTTCGCTTGAACACGAAATTAGGAAACGACCCGCCTGTAGGGAGTTTCCTAACGTGTCAGTGCGCTAAATGTCATTTAAAATGTGTAACGTCAATTGACAATTGGGGTGACTTGATCATCATCATTCAGCCCTCTGTGTCCACTGTTGAACATAGGCATCCCTAATCATTTTCCAATCCAATCAATTTTGTGCTGTTTGTATCCAGTTGCTGCGGGCCCTCTTAATGTCGTCCGACCAACGCGTAGGCGGTCTTCCTCTACTTCGCTTGTCCGTTCTAGGTCTTCATTCAAGAAGCCTCTTTTCCCATCGATCAGCCCGCATCCGTGCAACGTGACCAGCCCAGTTCCACTTAAGCTTCGCAATAGCTCCAACGACATCGCTGACACCGGTTCTTCCGCGCAAATCCTCGTTTCTTATGTGGTCCTTCAAGGTCACACCAAGCATGGATCTCTCCATCTTCCTCTGTGCAACTCTTAGCTGTTGCTGTTGCTAGTGTTAGGGTTCCTGAGCCATATGTCATCACTGGTAGCACGCAATGATCGAAAACCCTTCTTTTTAGATTGACGGGAATGTCACTCTTGAAAACGTCTTTAAGTCTTCCAAAAGCTGCCCATGAGAGAGTGAGCCTTCTCTTTAGTTCGCATGTCTGGTTATTCCTTGAGATGCTGCCTCATGGACAGGGTACACATATCTATCTACCATTTGAATTTTAGCTCCGCGAATCTTCAAGCCACAGCTGGAAACAAGGTTTGTCATGAATTTTGTTTTTGACATATTGATATTAAGACCGAGTTTTCCACACATCTCTTGCAGGTCCTGCAACATCAGTCGCATTTCTTCTAAATTGTCCGACAATAGCACTATATCATCTGCAAAACGTAAGTTGTTTAGGTTCTTGCCATCTATGTTTATACCTCTCTTGACTCCAGTCCAATTGTTTGAATGCACTCTTCATGACTGTAATAAACAGTTTTGATACATCGTGTCGCTTTGCCGAACACCACGTTCAATAGTTATGAGGTTGGTATTTTCATGTAGTTTTACTGTCATAGTCATTGTTGCATTTTTGTAAATATTGTGGATGAGTTTGGTATATCGGTAGTCGACTCTACATTCCTGAAGTGCATTCCACAATGCATTTAGCTCTATTGTATCGAAGGCTTCGTGGAAGTCCACGAAGGTCATTACTAAAGCTCTGTTGTATTCGATTGTCTCTTCTATAAGCGTTTTGATGCTTTGAAGGTGGTCATTCGTTCCAAATTCATGACGAAAGCCTGCCTGTTCCACAGGTTGATAAAAATCCACTTTATTTTCCAGTCGGGTGGTTATAATTCGAGTTAACACTTTGTAAAGGTGACTCAAGCGACTGATTGGTCTATAGTTCTCCAGTTTTGCTATATCTCCTTTTTTGTGAAGCAGGATTACAATGGAATTATGCCAATTTTTGGTGACTTTACTATTGAATAGACAGAGATTAAAAAGCTCTTTTATTTTTAGCAGTAGATGATGGCCTCCTATTTTCTATTTTTTTGCGTCTGTAACTATGCTGTCTTCCCCTGGCGCTTTATTATTTTTTATGTTTTTTAATGCTAACTCTATTTCCTCTATGGTAATATCAGGAAGCTAGCTCTTCTGATCCTTGGTTGACAATGCCCCCTTTCGATATCAGGATTTCGGGTTCAGGATTTTCTTCGTCACTATCATCATATTGACTTTTGTAAAGAAGTTTATAGAATTCCTCCACTATATTTAATATTTCCTTTCTATTGGTCGTAAGTTCTCCATCTTTGTTTCTCATTTTGCATATTTCTTTCCTTCCATTCGTAAATTTTCTTTGGAGTACCTTCATGCTATTATTATTCTCCATGGTTCGTTCAATTTCTTTCACTTTGCATCTCATTGTATCGCTTCTTATTGCTTTGGAGAGATGTCTGTTTATTTCCCTTAGATCTGTGGTTGCTTCTTCACTTTTTTGTTTCTTCTTTCTTGCATTAGTTTTCTAGTTTCTTCGCTTATTCTTTCGTCCTTTTTGCTTGCTGAGGAATGTTTATCTTGGCTTGTTGTCAGGGCTTTCGCTATAGTATCGTTTAAGGTGTTTATCTTTTCCTCTTTATTCATGTTTATATGTATTTCAGGTTCTTTTAGTAGGTTGTTGAAATTTATAAGTATCAAGCGGTGAGCATCCGCGGTTTTTTATTTGACGTCTTGGCCATTTTGTGTCGCTCCTTTTTTAAATTGAGATGGACATTTGCTCTTACCATACGGTGGTCACTGCCAGTGGTAAATTTATTTAGTACTGATACATCTTTGATGATATGTTTATTATCGGTTATTATAAAGTCGATCTCATTTTTGTCAGACCGTTTGGGCTTTTCCAAGTCCACCTCCGTTTGGGTTTTTTGTGAAAGAAACTGTTCCTAAGAAATAGGTTGTTTTGTAGCAGAAACCCCAGAAGTGTCTCGCCGCGATCGTTTCTGCCCTCCGAACCAAAGCATCCAAGCGAGGTCTCAGAAACATCAGCCTTTAGACCCACTTTAGCATTAAAGTCACCACATAGAATTGCTAGGCTCATAGAAGCTAGGCTCACATCCTCATAAAAGAGATATATTTCCTCGTCGGTGTAGGTACTAGTTGGTGCATATACTTGGATGATTTTGAGACTATATCTTCTATTTAATCTGAATTGCATAAATGATTCTAGTTGATATTTTCTTAAATTACTCGATGTAACGTTTGTGGATAAGAAATCCAGTACCGCCGATGGAACCTTCTTCCTCTCCCACGCAGTAAAAGATATGCCCTGACTTTAACTTCAGTAACTGTTCTCCGTTCCGCCTGACTACACAGAGACCGACGAAGTCCCATTTAATATACCTCAGCTCTGCCTCCAGTTCGACCAAACGTTCCTCCGAAAGCAAGGATCGCGCATTGTATGTTCCAATGTACAGCATCTGATAATCTGATATCTTTTTTGATGTTGCCGATTTTATGTCCCCCCCAGAATCCGTGGGACAGAATTTGCTATCAGTGTGAGATTCTGAGCGTGTTGCCCTATTCGCTTGGGGTAGTGTAGTTTTATTTATTGGCATGTTTCATAGGGGTATTTGGCCATAAAACACCATGCTGGCCATTTGATTTCACCGGTACCACCCATAGCTGGGAGGAGTTCCCCTATCCGTCACCTGGTTGCTAGTCGGGGTGACTTGATACATCTTTGAAATTCAATTGCTTGTATTTTTGGAATGGATAGACCTAAGATGTTCATATATCCCTCAAAAGTTTAGTCTCGATCTCTAGTTTGGATAGTCAAACTGCCTTACCGTTATGAATTTTAGTTCTGTGAGAGAAAAAAAAGTTGGTGTATCAAGTCACCCCGTGGGATGGAGTGACTTGATACACGTGTTTTTGACAACCTTTAATGGATGACTTGATACACAAAAATAGTTTTTTAAAAACGGTTTATTTAAAATAAGATACATTAAAAGGCTTATGAAAACTTGACGTTTATTTCAAATAAAAATGAGATCATTCCTTCATACGGTAAAGAAAAATAAAGAAAATGTTTTTACAATACAAATAACTATAAAACATCAAAAGGAAATTTGAAAAACACTCTTCTTTGTTTTTGTGGCATAGTTAAACGGTACTTCACATCGAAATGGTAAACAAAACTTGTGTCTTTAACATCAGGCCACGTGAATATATCTTTCAAAATTTTGTAAGGTTCGCCTTTTTGGCATCATTGGATGAACCTGACACAGTGAAGCCCTGAGCAACAAGCAGTTTTGCTTGTCTTTTCACAGAACTAACTTGTATTTCAATAAGAAAAAAATCTTCTCCCTCAATGTCATTAAATTAACTTCTAATTTACTTCAATCCTTCTGCAAGTTTTCAAATTCTGAAAATATAGGAAGTTCGTCTGACTTATCTTCCCAAAGATAATTAGTCTTACATTTTCAATTGAATCGTCGTTTTCATTGAGACTTTCATTGAGGTCGAAATTGTTGGTTTCAGGAGCGGAATCTAAATCGGAATCTATATTGACAAAGCTTTTTCCTGCTTGCACTCTTAAATTTTTCTTTCTCTGTGGTTTTTCTTAGGTTCGTCATTGCTATATCTTAACTGTCTTAAAATATCAATCAAAGAGTTTTCCATATTGCGATGATTGGTTGCAGCATTTTCTGTTGTAGTGTCTTTCGGAATTTGATCCAAAACTTTCATCCTGTCAGTAGGAATTATTCCACACTTTTTAAATCCAGCTTTAATTATTTCGGCAGTATTTGTTTCCATTTTGCTTAACATAGATGTCACTTTGGCACTGTTCCCCTATTGCCTTTCAGTTTCCACTCCATCAATATATCGCGCCATTTTCTTTTGAATGGCCTAAAATAGGCAACATCTAGGGGCTGAGCTATGTGAGTTGAATTCTTGTGTAAAAAAACAAACCGATTATCATTATCTTTACATTTAGCAATGACATGGGCAGAAAGGTGCGACGATAAATTGTCGGCAACTAAGGCTCGTGGTGGGTCTTGTCTCTTCAGACAGAACAAAGCTATTGTACAAAACCGTTTATCAAAAGTTTTTTGATCTATCTAAGCTGATTTGATATTGCCATCTCGCGTTCCTTTTGGACCTCCAGTCGTCCATGTGTCCCATAAATGAGTAGAACGAAATATCACGAATGGTGGTAAAGAGTAGCATTTCCAGCACAAGCCATCATTATTGCTGTAGAAGCTTTAGAAGAATTTAGAACAAATTCTGGATGCTTGCATTCCCTTTTAACGACAATGCGCTTTCTCCCAAGGGTTATCAGGCAAATTAATCTAAACGTAAAACAATGAAATCTCTAAATTATCGAAATATTCATTGACAGTTTGTGGCGAAACTGCTGCGCGACAGCGTTTGATGTTTTCGGCCATTCTGACTGTTAATCTTTGGCCATTTCGGCTTAAGTAACCCTGTATTCAGTATTCTCCTGGAATATTTTCCGTAATGACTTCTACCTTTTGTCCTTGCCTGTTTCGGTAATTTTTTACAATTTGTTTGACTTCATAAGATGTCATACGGAACTCGCACTCACTTGCAGTGATTAGTTGATCTATGAGAAAGGTTTCCTCCTCTATAGCGGGCGCCGTTTGCCCTCATACGTCTTTTGATTTTTCCCTTTTAAATAGCGATGTATTGTTATTTTGTCAACACTGTACTTTTCACTGGTTCCCCGTAAACTTAATTTCCCACTTCTAACATCTTCCAACGCCTTATTCAAATTGTCTATTGAATATGATGCATACATGCGTGTCCCAAACACCTTTTTGTATTTTCTTGGCGTTTTACATGTGTATCAAGTTACCCCATCCTGGAACAAAATATGTTTTTTCCAGATACACAATTTCTGATTTTTTTACTTTGAAACTTTGTAATATTGCTAACTAATATATCAGCTAACTTACCACCAAATTTCATGAAAATCGAACGTATAGAACCGTAGCTACACATCAAATTTTCCGGACCACCAGAATTCTCACGTTGTTTTGTTTTATTTTAAATCGGTACTGAGGTACCGTTGTTTGAATAAAACGGAGGTACACAGGAACCCAGGTGCAGGTGCATCGATTGCGAAAATTCTCCGCATGTGTAGGTATCATATGATTCCTATGCAATGTTGACTATTATTTCACTTCACGCATGGCCCTCGGCTCGCTTCGGTCGCTACGTGGGCGCAATCAACAAAAACTAACCCAAGATATGCTCAGAACAAACAATTTTTTTTTACAAACATAACCTTCCGCCGCGCCGCCCAGTGTTCTGTCTGCCGCCGCTGTTATAGATTCGATTTTAGTCGATTTTCTAAACAAACAGAGAGTGTTCGTAGGCACTATAATTTATCATAGGGGCTAGTTCTAAAGTGAATTTGTAAATAACAAAAACATTTACCATTACCTTATATCACAAAAATAATACCTTAAAAGCTAAAGCAATGCATAAACAATTGTAATCCTAAACGAGTATATGATTATAAACATAATCGTGCAGCTATATACACTTAAATGCTCATTAAAGTTCCTGCGGAACTGCTCGGTGTGAGCTCGACTAGCTAAGATAACTCTGAGATGAAATGCAGCAATATACAAGCAATAATAACAGGATAAAATATATTACCTTAATATCCACAACAAGCTACTATGTACACTATATTCACCAATTGACGAGCAACGTTCAATCGTTCAGCAGCTTATCTTCCAGCACATGGGAAAGTCACTTAAAAACACTTACTAAGTCTCTTGCTAGCTTTTATATACAATGTACTTCAATTTCTTGCAAATAAGAATGACTCAAATGTCAAATGGTAGGGGATTGAGATGGCATGCAGTTATATGCATAATGACATGACAGGGATGCCTTTGTGAAATGCGGTTTTTATACACGTAAAAATGGATACTAAATGCGTTATGCAGGTCGCATAGGGAAGCTGAAATCCGTGTAGGGGAATCGCATTTGTGAGAATCTTTATATTACAATAAAGCATATAGTGGAATGAACCCCCAAGTGCGATTGCCATAGAGACGCTTAATACCTCGCTGGGTACAGCATCTTAGTTGTGAGAGAGCGATCGTAAACGTGTGAGTTTACTTACTTGGAGAAAAGACTCGATTGTGAGAATCTTTATATTAGAATAAAGCATAGAGAGAAATGAACCCTCATGGACAAGACCAATGGGGACGCTAGTATAACGCTCGGTACAGCGTCTTAGTTGTGAGAGAGTGATTGTAAACGTGTGTTTACTTACATGGCCCAATGCCGAGGGAAGGGGACGCTCAGTACATCGCGGGGTACTGCGTTTTATTTTTGTCGGAGATGGTCTGGGGCCAATAGATGCCTTTACTTGTAGGCTTGAGATGACTACGACGAGCTGTCGCAATAACAGGATACTACAATGTCACTTGAATAGAGAACTTGGGAGATTAGGGGTTCTCAACACGTTCTGTCTGTTGTAGGAAGCGCTGTGATTGGGCGGAGGCCTTTCGAGGCCGCTTTGCTTTTAGCTATCTAGACTGGCTGATGCAGTGGAAACGTTGTAACAAGAGATCTTTTTGAGTTCTGCACTCAAAGATTTGTCTATTTTGACTGTGCCGTGAAAATTACGTATTTGCCTTATGTAATTCTTCGTTTGCATGTAGCTCCAAATGTTTCTTACCTCCTACCAAGGACTTCGCACAGGAAATACTAAATTGCTGAAAAAATTAAGCTTACAATAAATTCTATTTTTTATTAATAGGACGTACATTTCCCAGTTATCTCGATATTGCACATCATAGTTTCCTTTTCCTATTAGCGTCATATGATGATAATTTTCCTAAGGATTCCAATGCAACTTTTTTCTCTGATTCATCACCACTGCTTTCTGAATTAGAAAATCGAGTAACTCTAAAAGTAGAGATTATTTCTTTGGCAATGTGTGGTAAATTTGAGCATTCTATGGAAGTTGATGGGTGCGATGTATCACGTTCTAAATTTTTGGAAATTGAAGGTTGCAAATCAGTTTCAGAAGTTTTGCATCTTAAGGGGTGCGATTTATCAATTTTGTACAACACTTACGCCACTTAAACTTATATGAAAATTGGTATATGAGACAAGCATAGGGAACATATATTTTTAAATATATTATATAAGGAATAATAATGTACCCTTCAGCACCCATGCTTTATCTAATGCGCCAGTATTCAATAATCCTTGAATCATTTCAAGCAAGCCCCCTTCATTTACCTGGCGACTGGCCTACATAGCAAGATTCACTTATTGAATGTGTTATTTATTAGTCCAACGTCATTCTGAATTTAATTTTCATGAACAATATTTTACATTTCGCAGATTCTCTGAAATAAAAATTTTTAAATATAACTGCATTTTTAAAAACTCCAGAATTAATCACCTCTTCAAATAATAACAAATTAGGTCGTTTATAAAATTCAGGTGAACAAAATTAGCCATAAACCACTGCCTGGATTTTTGACGTAATAATGGGGAAATATCGGTCAAGGCTGTAGCGAAGCTAATACGTTTATAATTTCAGTTTTCGGAAAAGTTTTTAAGTGACTTATTTCTAATACTTTATCCCAAAAGGCGACTATTTATAGCGACTTTGTCGGGTTTTGGAGGAGAATAGGTATCAACAGAAATTATTTTTTATTGCAGTGCACTGGATGGCGGCTCTCAGTGGCGGATTTACCCTAAGGCCCGGTAGGCCCGGGCCTAGGGCGGCCAGATTTAGGGGCGGCCCCAATCGTGTCAAAAATAGTATATTACGTACCTAGGCCAGTAAAGTAAGGGGCGACTGATAGCTCGGGGCCTAGGGCGGCCGAGACTCCGCCACTACGGCTCGTGGCTGCACCAGGCTGTACCGTCAGGTGAGGGAAAAGGCCGCCGGAGGCAAATGCAGGGCAAAAATTAGGGTGCCACGCTCAAACGCCAAACTAACCCAAAAATCGTTAAAATACACCTAAGGCAAACATATTGTGAACTAGTTAAAATCATTAATTAAATATCACCCTGTCGCAAGTTTGAACTTGAACTTGAAAAATGTTATATAAACATTCACTGTTAATTATAAACAATTTGAGCGGTCGACGGGAGCGACTTTAATCCTTAATGATGTAGCCGTCAGCATTTTGTAATATATAAATACGCCGGCAAACGCCGAGTTAGTTAGACTTTTGGGTATCTCAAACCGCTCGATTGGTCGCTGGACAGTACACAGGTACGTCCACTTCTAGTTGTTCTATCCCACAACCCCCATAACTGAGAACACTTATACACAGGTATAAGGTTGTCAGGTCCTTACCTAACCTGGGTGAACGTATGCATAGGTATACGGCATTCGGGGGCTACTAAAAAGTATCGAGAGAGTCGAATTTATGAAGTATCAGAACTTCTAGTGAAGGGATAGTTTTTGGGGAGTTTTAAAAAGTAGTGAAAGTGCCTTAGCAATTTGTGATAAACTTAAAAGTCTTACCTTATAAATATCAGAACAAATATCTAAATAAAAGATAACCCGCTCACATAAACTTTATTAAATTAAAATAGTGACGTCACTATGCCAAATAAACTTTAAAATAAGCCACCCTCGCTTGCCAAGTGATTTAATTTGAGCGACGTCACACTCATAATTCATCTATGTCACATCTAAAAGACAAGCAATTTAGTGTTAATTGGGCCTAGTGCCGCCATCTTAATGAATCTACGTCACAACAACAGTAATAAATTAAATTAAACAACAAAATCAAGGAAATCATTAAATAATTAAACATTTAATAAACGCGGGCTAGGTCAGTTTAGCTATTGCATAAAATCTATACATATAATAAGCACATATTGGTTTCGAATCACGCGCCGAGGTCAGGCCAAGTGCTGCCATCTATGAGCGGTCGCCGAAGTACGGGCGGTCGACGTCACAAGCGCCATCTAGGGATCTACAAACCTGAACAAACAAAGATAGAAGGTAACAACGTTGTGGGACCTGCTTTATTTTTGGCGAAGGTGCTAGTCAGTACCGAAATCACAAATATAGTTAATTTTATGGAACAGACATCAAAACGGAGCAATACAACAGATTTGTATAGGAGAAACTAAAGGAAACCATGGAGCAAGCAGGAGAAACAAGTGAAGAGGACGAAGAGAGGAAAAATATAATTATATGGAACAAGTACTCAAGTAAAAGAAGAATTTAAGCAACTAAGAAAACAAAACACAAAAACTAGGAGAGACCCGAAGCCTCAAAATGTAAATAGTGTAAATATAAAACCCAATTGCTCATAGAAAATGATATATACAAAGCACTTAGGAGGTTAAAATATAAATAAGAAAGATATATAGTGAAACATAGAAAATATATAGTGAAACATAGCGTAATATAAGCCGGAGTGTTAATAGGACAAGTATATAAATAAAAACACTTAGGATGTTAATAAACTGAATATAGTATAATAAACATTATATAATATAATAGGACAGTGAAGGATTTATGAAGAAAAATGAAGTTAGAAGAATGAATTAGGTGAATATTAGCGAGAAGAGTAGTAAACCATGTATGCAAAATAAATAGGTGAAGCAAATGTGAAGATACACCTATACAGTAAAGCACAAGTAAATGTGAGTTGCCATTAAAATTGTGTATTGAGAGTATATACAGAAGGAATATATGTGTAGACGAGGAAGTGTTATAAAATAATGTGTTCTCCAGTCTAAATAAAAATGCAACGACGGATGGTCTAAAAGATAACGTCAAAGCAAAAAATTTAGGCATGGAAAAGTTGAGCATATAGGGACTGAAGTAGCTACGCTGACGTTCAAGGAAGCCGAGCAAGTATTTTGGTACCGAGAAGCTCAAGGGCAAAGTACCCAGGTGAAATGTTACATAAGCAAGAAATGTTTATGTAAAGCATGAAGAATATAGAAGAAGCATACATAAGTTGAAAAGTTGAGAAAAAATATAGAAGAAGATGTTTTTGAGAAAAAAAGAAGCGTACATAGTGAGGAAATATATAAGCAAAAGGTGTTTATGTAAAGCTAATAAAGTGAAATAATGGAGAAATATATTTACATAATGTGTGAAAGCATAAGTGGATATATATAATAATGTTTCTCTGTCCTACACAATTGACATAAAGCTAGCATAGATATACATAGCGTGCCTATATACATTTAA
Source organism: Pissodes strobi (assembly GCA_016904865.1). NCBI lineage: Eukaryota > Metazoa > Arthropoda > Insecta > Coleoptera > Curculionidae > Pissodes > Pissodes strobi. The sequence goes on along the minus strand of MU182112.1, from coordinate 29,571 downwards.
AATAAACCTTAAGTAAGAAAAACTTAAGATATGGAAAGTAAATATAAGAAAATAGAATAAAATAAATATATGGGAAAATGTATATGTAAGCGATACCAAGAAGTGTATAGAAAAGCAGTAAGAAATTGTAAATAATGTATATATAACCTTACCTTGAGAACATGCCGCATGGGTCACAATCCAGGACCAGTCAGGAGCCATTGGAAAACACCAATCGAGTCCATACAGGACCAGCGCGGCGTTCGGATTTTATTCTAAAAAGAAATAAAGTATAAGAAATTATAATATATGAATGAAATACCTGCTGCAGTTTAGACAACGAATTAGATAATTTAAAAAATAATTCAATAATAACAAACCTTAGATCAAATCTTACCAAGTATCTAACATTGCCAAAAATCATATTCACAGGACTTATATTTGATTGTATTCTTTAGCCCATCCAATGCCAACACACGAAGAAGCAAATCAAGTCGACGCCATTTTACCACGTCTTTCAAGGAACAAGTCTACGAGACTACGAACTACGGCAGACAGCATTGTAAAGAAGACCGCTACAAGCACCATCTACCAGACTTTGTGTAAACCAAGCAGTCCGCAACACAAGGAATCTGCGAAAATGACATATGCAGTCGCCATCTGTGACCCACGGAAGCGTAACGTATAATTTCCTATTAATTTACATTGCATTGTTAATGTTAATTCATCGAAATGGCACAAGATTGAATTGCCAGGCGATAACTTAAGAAAATAATAAGATTCATAAAGACATATGATATGTTGCAAATATATTTTATTGCTTTAAACAAAACTGGCACGTTGAATTAAGTCAGCAAAATAAATTGTGTCATTTGATATACCCATATAAGCAAGTTTTGGATAGTTCAAGAAATATAACTGAGTCAATAAACTACGATGTTAACAAATATTTTATACATAGACGGGAAAGTCTATATACTATATAGTTTTGATAAGTTTGTAAATAATGGATTTAAAAATAAGAAGTAAAGAACAATGGCTAAATAGAATATAGACAGGACCGGCATTTGCAATTTATTCTAAAAAGAAATAAGTTTAACATACCGTAATATTGTTAATATAGGATAGGTAATTTATTTTTAGACAGGGCCGAAATGAGTTGCTTTTTTAATGCCAAGGGAAAAAATTCATTATCTTTATAGATATACCGCACTAACAGACCTTTTCAAAAAAAAAAACTAACAGCTATAAAGACAATGAATTAATGTCACCTCTGTTGGGATGGACGCATCTTAATAGAGGAGATATCATATGAAAGGCATCTTATTGTCCATAGACATAAAAACCTAGTTTTAAAAAATGGCATTATAAGCCAGTATAAAAAGATGTTCTCAAAAACGGATAGGTTTGCACTAGATATAAGGTAGAATAGATCAATAAGCTTAAAGAAATCAAATCGAGAGGGTGTTTATCATATATAATTAGTAATAAGTTAAAAACAGAACCGTATTTAAATAATACGTTTGTCACGTAGTTGCTTTATTAACACAATTAATATTGAGACGTAAAACGTTATTAGCCATAAAAGCAAATAAATTTTGAAATAATACATCTCTAGTAAACAGCCGAGTTTATGAAATAATGATTTTGTTAATAAGACAACAAAAAACTTCACAAATAAGAAAACATAGGATAAGATTATAACATTGTTAGTACAACTTGTAAAACTATTTTTCTTTTGTTACATGTACCTATAACTAGCACACAGAGCGAGGCAAACCATACAAGAACTTACTACATGAAATGGAAATGGGTGGATCTAAGCCAGAACAAGTCCACTGACGAAATATATATTAAATTATAATAAATTTAGGTGCAATACAGTATGTCTTCTCGAATTGAGGTCGGTTTTCTCTCTTTTAAAGCCAATAATTCAGGTTAAAACGTTGGGGACCAACGTTATCAGGGAGGGGGAATGTGTGAACTAGTTAAAATCATTAATTAAATATCACCCTGTCGCAAGTTTGAACTTGAACTTGAAAAATGTTATATAAACATTCACTGTTAATTATAAACAATTTGAGCGGTCGACGGGAGCGACTTTAATCCTTAATGATGCAGCCGTCAGCATTTTGTAATATATAAATACGCCGGCAAACGCCGAGTTAATTAGACTTTTGGGTCTCTCAAACCGCTCGATTGGTCGCTGGACAGTACACAGGTACGTCCACTTCTAGTTGTTCTATCCCACAACCCCCATAACTGAGAACACTTATACACAGGTATAAGGTTGTCAGGTCCTTACCTAACCTGGGTGAACGTATGCATAGGTATACGGCATTCGGGGGCTACTAAAAAGTATCGAGAGAGTCGAATTTATGAAGTATCAGAACTTCTAGTGAAGGGACAGTTTTTGGGGAGTTTTAAAAAGTAGTGAAAGTGCCTTAGCAATTTGTGATAAACTTAAAAGTCTTACCTTATAAATATCAGAACAAATATCTAAATAAAAGACAACCCGCTCACATAAACCCAAACTTGTTATTGTTTTTATCGATGTGTCTCCTTTATTATCTCTTCTCAGCTTGACGTAGTGCGTTCCTAAATCTGAGTTACTCTCCTACACGCTAAGTAAGGCGTGTCGTCACAGATAAAAAACACAAGTCGTGACAATATTTTGATGGCGTATTCGCGATAATTGAATTTTTACCATTGTGTTCTGACATTTTGTGTGGTGGGGATATCAACATCGATATGTTGAATATTGATAATCAAAAAGTCATAAAATTTGAAAATTCTTTAAATTGTTTTAATTTAAAACAAATTATAAATACACCCACAAGGGTAACAAAAAATAAGTCTTCGTTATTGGATGTCATAATTGTCCCTATCGGCGTGAATTGTATTTCTTGCACTGAAAATGTTTATAATATATCTGATCATTTGTTAGTTTGTTGTCAATATGCAACGAATGAGACCAAATTATCTTGTACAACTTTTAAAGCCCGAAATTTAAGACGGATAGATAGGGATCATTTTAATGAATTGCTGGTAAATACTCCATTTCAATATATTGTAAATTTAATGGATGTTAATACGAAGGTGACTTATTTAACTAAATTGATTTTGGATTTATTTGACTTTATTGCCCCGGTTAGAGAGTTTAAGAGAAAAAAAGCTAACCCTCCTTGGTTTACGGACCCCATAAAAAAGCTTGTATCACTAAAGAATAAAGCATTTAACAAGTTCAAGAAAACTAAACTGGCAAATCACTGGAATTATTATAAACAGATTAAAAATGAAACCACTAATGCCATAAATAGAGAAAAAAAGGCTTATATGGAATTTTGTGTTGTCAAATATAGAAATGATGGCCGAGCGCTGTGGAAGGAATTTGCGAACCTTGGTGTTTATAATAAGAAATCTAATAGTGTTTTGCCTGTGAATTTGAATAAACCTAACGAGATAAACAATTATTTTTTACAATTCTCGACACATACCGTTCCTGATCAGAGAGTGATCGACTTTTATTTATCGTCATTAAAAACAAACTTTGAAACTAGTTTATCATTTTCATTGGTGGACGAGCACATTGTTTATAATTATTTGATGGAAATTAAATCTAAAGCCACTGGTCAAGATTTATTGAATATTGACATGTTGATACTGTGCTGTCCCCATATTATACCTTTTCTTGTTCATATATATAATACATGTTTGCTTGAGAATTATTTTCCAGATTCATGGAAAATTTCTAGAGTACTTCCACTCCTCAAAAAAAAGGAGACGAGTGGCTATAGTGATTTGCGTCCTATTTCGATTTTATCACCGTTATCTAAAGTCATGGAAAAAATTTTGGCAGGACAAATCAGAGATCATATCAATACTTTCAATATTTTGCCACAGAGACAGTCAGGCTTTAGACGAGGTTATAGTTGTGCGACTTGCCTCCTTGACGTCGTGGATGACGTCATAAGAGCAACTGATGATGGCAGGTGTTCTGCTTTAATACTGTTGGACTATTCTAAAGCGTTTGACAAAATTAATCACGAGATTTTATTTTCAATTTTACATCACGTTGGATTCTCAGAGGGATCAATTGAGATGATTAAGAGCTACCTCTCTGGTCGGTTACAGTATGTGGAAACGAGCGTTGGGACTTCCAATATGGGAAATATTCTTTGTGGGGTGCCCCAGGGTTCCGTATTGGGACCACTACTTTTCTGTATTTACAGTTTTAATATTACAGGTTGTTTAAAACATTGTTCTTCGTACTTATATGCTGATGACAGCCAGCTACTACATTCTTTCTCGCCGACTGAATGGCAGAATGCCAACGTCCTCATTAATGAGGACTTAAATACTTTGGTGAGGTATTCTGAAGAGCACCAATTGTCAATAAATCCAAGTAAGTCGCAGGTTCTTATCTTTGGTAAAAATAAAAAAGTTATTTCTAACAGTATTAAAATCTCAATAGATAATATTGACCTAAAATGTACTGAAACAGCTCGAAATTTGGGCCTAGAGTTGGATACGGATTTGCGATTTACTGCACATGTTAATAAGAGCATGGCAAAAGCATATGCCAATCTAAAAATGTTGTATCCACATCGACATGTCTTATCGGAGAAGTTAAAAATAAATCTTACCGATGCGTTAGTTCTTAGCCATTTCAATTTCTGTGATGTGGTATATGGGCCTTGCATTACTAAAAACGATGCCAAACGGATCCAAAAGGTTCAAAAATCGTGCCTACGTTATATTTATGGTATTAGAAAATTTGAACCTGTCTCTCATAAGCTTGTAGCTGCTAACTGGCTAAATATGAATTCGAGAAGGCGTTTGCATGCAGCATGCCTATACCATTCATTATTACTGCTTAAGTTTCCCTCGTACCTTTATAATAAAATAAGATTCCGGTCAGATGTTCATACCTTGAATGTTCGATTTCGTGGTTTGTTATCCCCACCCACTCATAAAACTGCATTGTATGAAAGATGTTTTACATTTAATGTTTATTGGATTTACAATAATGTCCCGACTGAACTTAAAAGCTTAAAAATGACTGATTTCCGAAACCGGTATAAATATCTCCTCTCCCATCAAAACTAATACTTTGCACCTAGCCATTACCTTTTTTTTTTTTGTCAATTTATTAGCGCAGTAACAAGGTTGTTTACGCAGTGCCCCTCTTTATAATTGTATTTATTTTATATATATATAATATAAATTTTTTTTTCATTACTACTCGTCTATATGCACAATTCTCTTACCTAATACTTTAGTTTTTAAATAGCATGTTCTTTTTAGGTTAGTATTGGGGTCAAAACTAGTATCAGTGTCACTGCCTTTTGACCCCATTTTGTAGTAGTTAGTAGTTTCATAGTGCACTATAATAAGAAAAAAAAATTGTACTTATTACTACAAATAAACTATATTATTATTATTATTATTATTATTATATTGCTAAAATAAATATAAAATTGTAATTTAAAAAAATAAAGGGCGGATACTTCTAATTATATATCTTATATTTTACTCAAATATAAAATATTGCTTTGTTTTTTTCCATATTATATATTTTTATTCACTAAATCACTAAGTAATATTCACGTCCTATTTTTAGAAAAATAAAAACTACTTATATTAAAAACTATATCAAACACATATTACTTACCAAATCATACTTAATTTTGGTCTTCTCAACAGTTGAGAAAATGCTAAGGTTGGGTTAAGTCTATAGCTTTTAATATACAAGGTGGAAGTCGATTCTTCTATCCTTCAGCATTGCAAATTTGTCAATATCTTCGTAAAACGGTTGTGTGTTCATTAATTCATTAAGCAGTTCCTATTCAATCGAAATCTTTGATAAAATGGTAAGTCTGTTTTCGGCCATCGAACTACGTAAACGTAAATAGGTTTTAACCATTTTTTAGACAGGAAAAACTTCGTTCCACCGAATCACTAGTAGATGGAATTGTCATTATTATAGAAAATAGTTATATACTTTTCTGAAGATATTTTTATTTTCGGTAATATTTTTCATTCAAGTTTGTGGTTCAAGGTCTTTAAATTATTCATTAGCCCGAATAAATTGTGGCTTAGAATACAGTTTTTAAGAATCGGCAAATATATTAGGGTAACAGTCTTTTAGGTTAGCATCGGTAGGAAAGTTTTTAGAGTAAGATTTAAATTTTGAAGTATCGCAATATAAAACTTTATACTTTTCAAAAACTTGATCTTGAATTAATGTGAATCTTGCCCGTCCGTATCGTCCTTCAGTTGGAATTGGCATCCTTAAAGCAGCTCCACCAAAAATCTGTTTAAATGATTCGTGATTTCGTTTCGAATTTAAGAGGGCTTGCGTAATTTTCATTTGAAAGAAACAATAATTAATATACAGTAACTTCCTGTGTAACACATCAAACAGAACATCCGTGAAAAAAAAAACATCGCTAAAGACTAAAACTAAAAGTCCATATTCAAAGTCATTAAAATAATTTAAGAAGCCCGCATTCTGTCTAACAGAAATTTTTTAAGTCTTTGAAACCATCATATGAGCACCATGAATTTTTTGCTTTACCCAATAAATGGCACGGCCAGCAATATAAATTCTGTCTACATAAACTTTCGCAAAATCATTTATAATTATCGTAACAGGAAGTTTGAAACGCTCGCGAAGTATCCCATCGACCCATCTTTTTTTCGCTAAAAATTGCCGTTATTTTTGGCGTTGGTCGACTCTCCAAAATTTGCCGCTTTTCCACTTCATATCGTCGCGAGAAAGGGGTGTCACGCTGCCAGAATGTGTATTCATTTGATAAGTTACAACATAAAGTCACATTATTATCAACCTTAATAGCTACAAACTTACCTAAACACTTTGAAATAATTTGTTCCAAGTCCCAGGATTTCAATAATTCTTCCATTATTAAACAATTTCAACTATTTCACACGAAAAACAACCGCCCAATAAAATATATTTTGTATTTCATTGAAGCATGTCGAATGTTTACGGACAGAATAGTAATATTTGTTTAAAATCCAATTTATCCTTATTTTAAAAATATATTCCACTTTGAAGAACTTATATTATGTTTACTTAAAATATAACACAGAATATATTGAAGTATAACATAGGTATAACATAAATAAACCAATCTTCATGCAACAATAATACCCCTATACTCATTTCAAGTATCTACTCCCCTTAAATCAATTCTAACTTAATCTTACTAAATAAGAATAACGTTTTATTTAATTGAAGTATAACTACACTTGCGGCATAGGAAATGCGGCTTAGCGTTGACCTAAGATTAATAATCTTATAATAAGAATAGATTTTTTTCCGTGCGGATGCTTCCTAAATACGCAAACCATTTAGTACGACTGAAGAAAAATCAGTGTAGTTATGGTTATCTTTCCAAGAAACAACTAAAATATCTTCATCAGTAGTCACATGAAAATCGTATGATCTTCTTGGTACCTACCTTAGCCATTTGTTCTGTGTTTTGTAAAGGGCAATTCTTCAATGGGCGATTGCCCAGAATCCTTCTCCAGAGAAATGTTTGAATACATTTAAAGAAGGGAAATAGTTATCGGAAAATCATTTGTAACCAGCATGTTGTGGAACGTCAGCGAATTTACTAATTAAACTTCAGTGCCAAACTTTTTCAGAATGTGGATGTTTTTTCCAAGCATATGCATAATGTAATATGAAGGAATACAAATCACAAACATCAGACAAACAGACTGAGACTCCAGTATAAAAATTGACGGGAGAGTAAAAATTCGTTCAGCGTTAAAATATGGTTTACGTGTCTCCCTATATCTAAGTTCATGCATATACCTTAGAGCACCCTTCTGCAAAATAAACAATGAATCCAAAAGATAAGCGGATGAATTTACCGAAAAACAAACCCCATACATCAAACGTGAATCAATCACAGGAAAATAGGTATTCCTAGCCACTGCCCTGTTTAGTTCACCCTTAATTATTCTTATTGCAAAACAGCCTGATGACAATTTAGCGCAAATTTGCTCAACATATTTGTCAAACCTCAGCCGATCATCAATTACCAAGCTCAGAAATTTACTAGACCTTACCTCCCAAGGCCCTGTGAACCAAAACAATAAACGTCATTCAAAGTGCATTTAAAATTCAGAATCTTTGTCTTTGACACATTAAACGACAAACAGTTACTGTTACACCATCCTCTTGCACTGGCCAGATCCTAGTTTATCATTTCGCTGAGAGCGATCGCATCCCCACCATGACAAAAAAGAGTAGTGTCATCAGAAAGGGTCCGCACTGTCTATATCAATGGTAAATCATTAATATAGATGAGAAACATAAATGGACTAAGCACAAAGCCCTGCGGCACACCAGCCGCGACACCTAACTAACTCCCCTGACTCAGAACCAACATTATGAACTTTCTGACATCTATTTGACAAATACTTTAGTATATATTCGCTGAACCCATAGACCTCGAGTTTCCGCAGAAGTATTTCATGTGAAACACAGTCGAACGCTTTTACCAGATCATAAAACGCCACCGCAGCCATTTCTCCATCATTGGGTCCCACCCAGATATAGTTTTTCTAGCATGTGTAAAATAGAATCGTTTGTACTGCTGGAGGACTCTAAACGAAATTGGGAGTTATTTAAACAAAAATTGCTTCCAAAATGCGAACCATTCTTTTTTGAGCAGTTTTTCTTCAATTTTAGATAACGAAGGCAGTAAGGATATTGGTCTATAATTAAAGGCAGTACCCGCTCCCTGCTTAAAGATAGGAATCGCAATTGCTCGTTTTAACAAATACGGGAATTCATCATTTAAAAAAGAGGCATTGATACAATGATCTATACCCTATTTCGAAATGGTGCGGAGTAATAAAACCTACTTATAAATGCGAAACGCTAACAGAGTGGTCAAATAAATTTTTGTGATTTCTAAATATTTAGCCACAGCTGTTATAGCCTGCTGTATTATATTTTAACCATTCCACCCTGTTTTGTGTGGCAATCCCGCTGCAAACAATAGGCTTTATTAGCAAAGGGGCCATTTTCTACCTGCAGTAGCGTACGTTGGGGTATTTAATTTAAAATACCTGTTTTAGCTAAGTACTTTTATTTATTCACTTATTTATGTATATTCAAAAACAGTTAGTATTACTGTAACATTTTATCACATATAATATTTATATAATAAGGTATAAGAATTGCGATTTTGTGTAAACAGTTATGTAGAGAACTATGGTATATCATTTTCGTCGTCAGAAAAATACGTCGAATCTTCGTCATGTTCCAAGGATATAATTAAAGGCTCTACAATTAGGTCAATTAAATGGTCTAGTTTCCACATTTTTTTCTTCTTCTTTTATAACATGCTCAATACACTTACGCCATTTTTCAGAATCGAAATTCCTCAAAGATAATTTTAACATCTTTCATTTTAAACGTCGTGTTTCTCCTTGCTACATAACTTTTTACTTGGGCCCAAACAAGTTCAATGGGATTTAATTCGCAATGATACGGAGGCAGACGAAGAATAGTAATATTTCGTTTCTGTGCAATTTTGTCAACCACATACTCGGTGAAACGAGCTTTATTTGAGGACACTATGGACAACAGTTCCTTTTTCACCATACTTTCATCAAATGGTATGTCCATGAATTAGTTGGTATTCTGTCAACTTTTCTGGAATGATAACTCGCATTGTCCATCACTATCACAGAATTAGGTGGAATCAGATCTAACATTTGTTCAAAATATTCTTCGAACACATCGCCATTCATGTCTTCATGGTAATCGCCAGAATGATTTGACTCAAACATTAACAAACCGCCCTCAACAAAACCATCAACACTTCCAAGGTGTGTAATAATCAGTCGCTTTCCTTTCCCAGATGGTGGTTTTAATCCGGTGGACCAGCCTTCTAAGAATGCTTGACGAAAACTTGAAATATTTTTGTCTTGCCAAATCTTTCCAACCGTATATCCTTCATTAAGCCATGTTTCGTCCAGATAATAAATCTTTCTATTCTCACTTCGAAACTGCTTTATCTGTCTTAAGTAATGTCTCCTCCAGCAAATAATTTCATCTTTTTCGATTAGGAGCGATTTTCTGCTTTGTTTTTCCCAGCTGAAATTCATTTGTTTTAAAGTTGTCCACAATTTCTTCCTGCTTATCGTTGGAGACATATTTTGGTCTTGCTTCAAGGCGCCTAAAATATTGTCGATGGTTGGTATTTCCTTATTAAAATAAAAGGAATGTACTGTTCTTCTAATTATAAGTTTGTAGCCTTCATCGATAGGCACCGTCTTTCTTCCTGAAGATGGTATAGGTGGTTTTACAGCTCCACTTTTTCGTTCACACCTTAATTTATATATCGACGTTTTTGAAACACCCGTCATTTGCGAACACATTTCCACCACAGTATCAACGCTATACAGAGGATTTTGATGTTTGAGGGCGTCATATACATTAAGAATAATATTCTTTTCGTTAACAGAAAATGGACATTTGCTCGCTCGTTTCACTGGAGAGAAAACTGAATTAGCCATTTTAATTGAAACTATGAAATGAAACAAACACACTGTGTCTTCTTCGGAAGAACAAATATAACTGAAAAATTACAATTACTTAAACTTTAGGGTATGCATACAAAAAATCGTCAAATTTGAATGTTTACAATAGTAATAAAAAACCTAAGTGTGATAAATATAATGCTGGGAAATTCCGAGTATTAGGACAGGTAAACGTTTAAAATATGTACGTATATGTACGTAATTATGTACGCCTATGTATCAGCCATCAGAAAATTATTTATTACTTCGCATCATTTCGAAATAGAGTATAGTGTTTCCAGTGCCAACATAGGCAGATTTGCAAAAAATTTTCTGGAAATATTGTCCCAACCCGACGATCCCTTATTGTTAACTTCTTGTAGAATATTCACAATTTCCCCAGCTGATATTGGTGTGAAGTAGAACGACTCTCCAAACACATTTGGTGGGAAAGATAGTGGGTTAATTGAGAAAGACTGAATATATTTGCCAAGGCGAGAGGCAACTAAGTATTAAAAAGAATGTAGAGTGTCAGTATCTGAGTGAGAATTGCCGAGTTGTCTATACCCCGCAAGGAGTTACCAATGCGCCGTGTTTCCCTTTGTTTATTACCAGCTGACTCCAGCCTCTCACTAAAATATTTATTTTTGGCAAGTTTTATGATTTTACGATAAATTTGTCGGTATATGCCAAAATAAGCAATGAAAAATGTATTATTTAGTAAAGATTTACGGCGTGTGTGCAAACATATCATATTTCTTAAAAAACCTCTTAGACCCTTAGTTATCCAGGGCTTCTTAGTTTTAGATTTTAAAGGTACCTACAATGGGAATGTTCCAGTGAAAATTAAAGGTAAAATGTCAGCAGAGGTTGCTCATTATTGCAAAGTGCTCTCCAATTAATCTCCAAGCAAGCATGCGAAAATGCCCCAAAGTTTTTTCTAGAGAATATGCGCCCACACCTCCTTTTCGGTTTACATACTCTCTCAGGAAGACAAAATTTACAAAACACCGCCTCATGGTCTGACAAACCAGGATTCATCACCGAACGATAGACATCCCCACCAAAATTTGAACACACATGGTCCAAGATAGAAACCGATCTATAACAACAGATGACTATAATAACAGATGACCGAGGGGGTCAGGCACTCAAGAGTAATTCCAAACTTAAAAGGAAAATACCACTACATAGATTCGGAGAACGATAAATACATATAATGTACACATTTAAAATGTCAGAATACACCATAGAATATTCAAAACTCATCTCACTATAAAGATCAAAATATTTATTTACCTACCTAAAACCATACTGTCTTGGGACACCTTCACGCACTAGGATCATGGAACGACCATGCAGAGAGCTGTTCCTGCAGTACCTGGCAATCATACCATAATTAGAAATAAAAATTGGTCCACTAGGCTTTAACCAATGTTCTGTGATTAATAAAACTACTGGAAAACCAAGATGTTCCAAAAACAGTTCCATCTCACTCGTTTTAGCTCTTATTGATTGAATATTCATCAAGACAAGACTTAGACTACAGGTGTTATGCCTAATCAATTAATAGAGGTTGATACTATTTATGACGCTCTACAACTTCGTGTCCTAAATTGTCATGAAGGATCTCTTTCTGTAGGGCGCTTACTGATGAACAATTTACTTGTACATCAGTATGCAATATGAATGATTTGATATCTTAGGTTTTGAGATTTTTATAGTGGTCAGCAAGGATTGGGAGAGTTCAAAACTTTTTAATTTGGTGCCTCTTTTATCACAGACATCTAGAAGTGAAATATATATTTTTTATCTACCCGATCCATGAACTTACTTAATTTAAAATAAAATAATGACACCTTATGTGTAAACTTATTAATTACAACAGGGCATAATATAATTGTTGTGTTGCTTTCCGGGAAAACTACCCGTCTTACCGTACCGACAACGGTTCGAATAAAAATAAAAGGCCAAAACTGATTTTGAACCTTCTAATGGTAAACAGACTTATTATATGACATTTTTAATTACCTTACGTCAAGCCACCTTTTTTTGTCACAAATTTGCTTTAGGTGTTTAATTAGTGACAGAGGTGGAGGGCGTACACGGCACAAGCTGCAGAATATATTTTAAGGTCCTTTCGCGTAAAAAGTATATATTAGGATTAAAACATTTGATGGCTTTAACATCCTCCCACCTGAGTCACGATAACATAAGTGAGTGACTCACAAAAACAAAGTAAGACGTCCTAGTTTACTTAGCATAAAACCATTATTGCGCCAAAGCGCCATCAAACCTAAAACTACCTTAAATTAAACAAGACAAAAATACCCGTTACAAATATTTCCTCGGCACTCTACTTTCTCGTCCACTACGCGTCACCCAAGAACTAGGCAAGGGTACTCTGTCTATTATGACTCCCGATCCCTCATCCGCGTTTTTGGCTAGTTCCGGACCAGAATGGAGATCATTTGCACTGGCTTCTAGCTTCTCCGTTGAGGAAGACATACCATGTTCATTGCTCTTCACATCAGATTGTTCCGAGTTACATTCTAGGGGATACAAGCGCTGAACAGGCCTCAACAAAGACCCTTTAACAGTGTTAATTCTAGCAAGACGGATTTGTCCATCTTTGCCAGGAATTACCTCAACAACACGTCCCAAAGGCCACTGGAGACGTTTGTCATTATCATTTCCCACAAGCACCACTTCGCCTATAGAAATTTGCCTGCCAGGCTTATTAGAATTCCAGGACTTTAACTGTCCCAAATACTCCGTGCGAAATCTCTGTCTCAGATCGTTTCGCAGTTTCTGTAGGTGTTGAATCTTTTTACACAAAGATGTTGTGTCAACAATGTCACAATCAAGGACACCAGTGCCAACTTGTTCTCTCAAGAACATCATAGGTGTCAGTGGCGTAAGTTCATCAGCATCATTAGAAACATAAGTGAGTGGTCGCAAGTTTATGATCGCTTCACAATCGCACAGAATCGTAACTAAGGCTTCATAGGACACACAGGCCCGACCTAAAACTTTGCGTAAGATTTGCTTTAAAACGCCCACTAGTCTTTCCCAAAAACCGCCCCACCAGCTAGCGGTAGGGGGGTTAAAACGCCACGAAATGCGATCGATACTACAATCTGTGGTTATCTTTTCCCAGTCCAGTCTATTAAACACATTCTCGGTACCGACAAAATTTGTACCATTGTCACTATAGATAGTCTTTGGCCGACCGCGACGCGCTATAAATCGTCTAAGCGCTTGCATAAAACTCGCGGTGGATAATCCCGTGCACAATTCTAAATGTACGGCACGGTAAACGGCACATGTAAAGAGGCACACCCATACTTTTTCCCCATTTTTAAGAAACAGAGGCCCCGCAAAATCTACCCCCGTTATCTCGAATGTAGCAGCATCGCGTACTCGGTTCAATGGAAGGGGAGGTAAACTTACCACAAATGCTTTACTTTTTTGTCGCTTACAAACGACACAACTTGAAATAGCCGATTTGATAGCTCGTCGTTCGCCAAGAATCCAATAGTTTTCGCGTATAATACCCATTAGTCCTTGTGTACCCACATGCAAAGATTTGACATGCTGCTCAAAAATAAGCCTAACCACCAGAAAATGCTTCGCCGGCAGAACTACAGGAAACCGGAATTGCTCAGCATCTCTTCGATTACTGATTCTCGTGCGTAAACGAATTAAGCCTCGTTTGTCTTTAAAAGGACTTAAATTACATAAGCGAGGGTCATTTTCACCTTTAAAACACTCATGTTGTATCAACTTTAAAATATGAACCGCCGCTTTCTCGAGTTCTTCTACAGAAAGCTCCCCTTGCAACCTTGATGGCGGATTTCTAATATTATGCAGGAACCTGAAAAGCCACCCAACCATCCGCAAAGTCTTGGTGAACTGGGAGAAATATGAAAAATGCCAATCATCCAAAGAAAAATCGGAATTAATAAGCGTAATAACAGATTTCTTCTTTTCCTTTTGAATCTCTTCCTCATCGCATACAAAATCAACTTGCGGCCACAACTTTGGCTCTTCATACAACCAACTCGGACCCTCCCACCATCTGGACTTACACAACTGTTTCGGGGAACAACCGCGGGAAGGAAGGTCCGCAGGGTTCAAAACTCCAGGGACAAAATGCCAATCTTTACTAGACGTATGAGTCACAATTTCCTTCACCCGGTTACCCACAAATGTCCCCCAATTTTCCCTACGACGTACCCAACTCAAAACGGTAGAAGAGTCACTCCAAAAATAAAACTGTACCTCCTGATCAAAATTGAGCTCTTCCTTTAAAGAAGCAAATAATCTTGTTCCAATCAGAGCAGCTAAAAGTTCCAAACGCGGTATAGATATCTTTTTCAACGGAGCTATCCTAGACTTAGCTGCCAGCAAACGAATAAAAATCTTTCCCTCGAAGACTCCTCTAAAAAATATAACTGCAGCATAAGAGTCCTTACTCGCATCGCAAAAAACATGAAGACTCCCGCTGTTAAAATCGTCTCTGTGAATCCACCGAGGTATCCTAATCTCTGGCAAAAAATATAACTCATTCAACCAACGACGAAACTCATTTTCTATCTCGGAATCCACTGGGGCATCCCAAGGTAACTTTTTCTCCCATGTTTTTTGGAGTAGCAGCTTTGGCAACAAGGTAGCTGGTGCTGTGAAACCTATTGGATCGAATATCCTTTGTGCAAATGAAAGCATTACTCTCTTACTTATGGGCCTGTCCACAAGCTCATTCACGCCTTTCAAACATGCTTCATTAATCCTCAAATTATCCCACATCATTCCCAGAACCGCAGTAAGAGGTAGAGTATCAGAAGTATCACACACCTGACCCGAAAACTCCCACCCTCTTAAGTCAAACTTTGCTTCATTCATAAGCACAGTTGACTCTTTAATGAACACTTGTAGTCTGTCGTCGTTCGATACACTTGTGACACAATTGTCGACGTAAAAACTCTTCAATAGCAGCAAAATGCTCTCCTCACTATATGATGTACTCATACTAGCACATTTCTTTAATGACTCTAAAAGATGATATTCAATGGTTGCCCCTAACAAAAACGGACTACTGCTTACACCAAATACCACACGCCTGTGTTGAAAAATCTTTTCCCGACCTTCGGGATCAACCCATAAAAAACGCAAAAAGTTTCTATCAGTCTCGTTGAGACTGATTTGCAGAAATGCCTTCCGAATGTCTGACACTACACCCAATTTGTTTAACCTAAACCTCATCAAAATATTCGGAATTAACTCTATGATGTTAGGACCCTTATCCAGACATTGGTTGAGTGAAGGCTTATCCTTTTCTTTCGCAGACGCATCAAAAACAGGTCTGATCCTGGTCGTACTGCCTTCCTTAACGACCGGTCGATGCGGCAAATAGTGGACATCCACCATCGCAGGTATCTCCTCAGGTACTTCCTCGATTATATTTTCAGTCAACCACTCCTGGAAAACTTGATCATACTCTTTCATTAGACCATTTCTCTTCAACTTGCAAACCGTATTCTGTAACCTAATTTTAGCAACATTATATAAGCTGGGAAGGGGAGGATGACCCTCCAGCCACGGTAACCGAACCTCATACCTTCCCTCATTATTAACAACTACTGTCTCTAAGAAAACTGTTTTAGTTGCCAAGGCTACATCTTCCTGGGATTTCTTTTCGACTGGATCTTTGATGCCCAAAATGTCGATTTCCCAGAGCTGGGGCAACGACGCATCTTTGCAGAAAAGGGCTATGTCGACCATGGTGGTACTGCAGGGCTGCGACAGAGGAATTTTACCCATCAAGGTCCAACCCAAAAACGTCTCAACTGCCACAAGCCCGCAAGACAGTACATGCCTTCTGCCTGTATATAAAACACCAGCTATATCGGAACCTATTAAAATATCAATTTTTCCACTTTCACTTGTACCGATAGACTGGTCAGCCAATTTAACCCCAATCGCATTCAGCTCCTTGACCCAATCACCATAAAACACTGGTGGAATGTCCGCACAGATGACTGGCTGCGCCAAAACCTCTACGGATAAACTAAAATTGCCGTTACGTATTTTGATGTCATAGCATTCATGATGTTGTTCAGACAATGAACCCCCAAAGAGACAATGTATTACCTTCTCACGACGCTTAGACACGAGACCCAAAAAACTTGCCGTAGATTGCAAAATATAAGACTTTTGTGAACCAGTGTCAATCAAAGCTCTTAGAACACGACTACCCCTAACACCTTCTAACCGTATTCTCACCGTTTGCATAAAAACGTGGCTACTCGCTCGATTAACACTTACTAATTCGTTGGAAACTAAATTATCGCCCAATTTGGGCGGACTTGGTTCTTTCTGCGGTAGGTTTGCCGGCAAACTTGGACACATCAAGGGAAAATGTGACTTACCACAGATAACGCATTTCATACGTGCCCTACATAATCTGGCTTGATGCCCTATCTTTAAGCAGCAAAAACAAGCTTTATTATCACTTAAAATCGATTTTTTCTTGTCTAGGGAAAACTTTTGGGCTTTAAAACAATCAGCAGCTTCGTGAGCCTTGTCACAAAAAACGCATTTTAAAATTTTAGAATTAACATTGACAAGGCCCGCAGCTGTGGGTACCCCCTGTTCTAAAGATTCAAATTTACGCCTAGTTACTGTACCCTCGCGCCCAGACTCCCTTTGCCCGACTAATGGCTTCAAACCGAAACCCTCCGAAGCTAATTTTATGCGCTGATCATTTTCTACCTCATTTTGCAAAAAAGACATAAGGCCATTTAACTTCTCTTCCATTGTTGGATGTACAGAACCCCCCAAGCTATTTTGCGACGATCTAAATTCAAAACTATTTGGCGAACGCTGCCAAACTCGTAGCAAATCTTCCGGTAAACATGATTCTATCAGGGGAAAAAGCATAGCTGCGCATTTTTCTGATTTTATACCTAGAGTCTCTAAAGCACGCAACTGTGTCTCTAACCTATCATAGAGCGTTGCAAGATCCAACTTATTTGGGGAAATTGCATTATTTAAAATTAATTTAAGAAGCTCACGAATATATACTTCAATTTGCAAATCTTCCCGTCCGAAGCGAGAAGTTAAACAGTCTACTATCGGTTGATAGCAATGGCAGGAAAACTTTCCACCAGCTGCCGAGCACGACTTCCTGGGACAGTGGCCTGAATTAAATAATCTATCTTGTCCTCAGGGTCAATGTCCGTATCATCGTGCACTTTTTTAAACTGTGACCAAAACGGCAACCACTCTTTTATGTTTCCATCAAAAACTTTAAATTTAATAGTTGGTAACTTGAATTTTCGCTTACCTGGCAGGTTAATTGATGACCGAGCTGAAGCGTTACCTTGATATTGCCGAACTTCATCCTCACTCTTTGCGTCCCTCAGCACCAGCTCCTCGTAGCGATGCAACATGCCAAAATACTTCTTAGTGTATAATTCACTACCTTCCATGTCCTTGAGCAATTCTTCCTCAGAGGCATCATGT
The DNA here is from genome assembly GCA_016904865.1 of Pissodes strobi. Taxonomy (NCBI): domain Eukaryota; kingdom Metazoa; phylum Arthropoda; class Insecta; order Coleoptera; family Curculionidae; genus Pissodes; species Pissodes strobi. The sequence continues at coordinate 11,496 of MU182112.1, read as the reverse complement.
TCCAACAGCAAGTCATACACTTCTCCATCGACAACTTTGAGCGCGTCATAATTTTCTCGAAGAACATCCCAAACTACTTTAATTTCCGCAATATTACTTTCGCTCTCTCCAAACAATATTGCAAGTTCACTTGCCTTCTTGGAAAAAGCAGCGCGTAAAACTTTCCTGTGCTTCTTCTTAAGATCCATTTTGCACGATAAAAGCGCCATGAGCAACAATCGTTTGCGATAAACTGTTCAAAACCACACTCGTTCGCCTAAAACCTTGGCGGCCCGGTGTTTATTTATCAGCATTTACAGTTACTAAAAGCATAGCCTAAAGAAAACTATAGCTGCGACACTTAAGCGCGGCACCTTTGAGAAGCGAGGACCAACTTTATCACTATGTAGTGGGGAAGAAATAAATAAATCTAACTTGACGTCAACCCCCCGGCAATCATTAGTGAAGTGAGCCGTACTAAAATTTTTTGGGACGTTATATACTAAAATTGTTACTATCTCCTATTATTTTATTTAAACTTTCATCACAAAATATATGATTTATAAAATACTGTTTATTTCGAGTAGAGAATAACCATTTTTTTGATCCAAAAGGCTGCATAAAGAGAGCCGGATATTTATTTAAACATTACACCTGAAATAAATAGTTAAAAATGTCTTTTGAAGTGAAATTAAGAATGGCGAATATAGATTACTTGCAGTAAGTCAGCATTCTTGAATGCTGAATATAACTATAATAGAATATAAGCTCCAAGTTAATCTTTAAATATCAACAAGATCTATACACAACAATAGTATATTGTGCAACAAGTTTTGAAAAAGACTCTTTGCACACGAGTATGAGGTTTGTGCACGAGCCGTAGGCGAGTGCTACAAGTCATACGAGTGTGGGAAGAGTCAGTTTCAAACGTGTTGCACACGATACTTTTTCTACGGCTGCAGAAAATAAGGATTATTATGCGATTTTTATTATTTTTAATCTTCTAACTTTTGACACGACTGTGTGAAAATTTTTCATACGCCGTGTGAAAAGTTTTCACACGCTTATGTCAAAAGTAAATGACAGAAAATAAAATATTTTTGACTGGTTGACACTAACGAGGTTGACATTAACGAATTGTTTATGAATTATTTTAAAAAAAGCACACTTATTGCATCGTTTTCTAAATAAGGAATTTTATTAAATAAATTCAACAAATAATTAAAAAACAACAGACATATTCCTTATTGTGTTTTTAATAAAACATTAAGTATTTTATGGTATTCTTGGAACACATCTTCTCGTTTCATAGGCGAATAGGTAGGACTCGGAACTTTGCTAGTACTGACCATAAAATTTCGATGTTTAAGAACGTACAAATAGTACTTGGATACTATTTTATTTCTTTTTGTATTCCTCACGCGGTTTACCGATGGTTGCATAAAAACAAGAGTTTCTTGTATCTTTTTAAACAGGTTATTTCTCAATAGATCTATACCAGCGTTCTTTACTAAATATTTTAAAAGTGGCATGTTACTGTGTTGTTTATCTATTTCTTCGACACTTTCGCAAAATTTACACAAGGAATACTTTTGTAAATATTGTCCATTGTAAATATAGAAATTTGTGACAACCTTTTGCATGAATTATTGTTCTGACAGTTTGCTTACGAGTAATAGTTGCTGCCACAGCCTTCTAGAATTCGTGAGTAAAATTATGGTTCAAACTTATAATATTATTATTTAATAATATTTTCATATGATAATATAAAATGTAATAAAAAATATATTTACTTAAATTATTGTAGTAAGATTAGTGGCGATTGAATAGAAAGCATATTAATGTTAAAACCCTACTTTGAGCAAACCATATTACTAAAGTTTAAGGTAACTCTACAAAAGACATAGGCATATGTGTATCTGATAATATATCACAAAATAGAAAATTTTAAATAATATGTTTGTTCCTGTAACTTTAGTAGAACAATCTTTTTAAAAAAATAAGTTAGTAATATAAGTAATGTCTTACGGTAAATATCATGTTACTAAAGTTTACGGAATAAGTTACCTTTATTATTATTAGTAAAACGAACAAATGTTTAAAAACTACACTGTTCATGGTTTTAGTAACAGAGAACACTACTTTTTACTTAAAAAATCATGTTTTAAGTTAAGGATTTTAAGGGTAGTAGCCTCCGTCAAGATATATAGGTTTAGTATGTATTCTATTAACAAATAAAAAATTACAAAAGAATATAGGTTGACCCTATTACACCACAAAATATTATTTAAAATTCAGTACTTCCTATGACTTTAGTAATAGCTCGAAACTCTAGACAGACAGTATGTAGTGTGTTACTTGTTATGGTATAATATTAAGCTACTAAAGTCCAAGGAACAGTTAAATTTTGCCAATAGTACCGAGAAACATACAAAAGGCTTATGTGTATTAGTTTTAGTATAAGCCGAAGAGACGTTGTTGATATATGTTAGGAAAATTGCATAATGTTAACTTTAGCAATAAAATTACAATTCATAATTAGGCTGGATTTAAACAATTAAATACATCAAATAATTTATTCAGTTACAATAAAGTGTTATAATTATTATTTAAATAACAAATTATCTTTACATTAATAAAACAAAATATAAAGTTACATAGCTCTATTTAAAGTTATAGTTAATTGTTATATTTGTGCAGTTTTGGAAACTGTGTGCTGGTATATTTTGTCTTTCAATCGAATTCGTGTATGTTATATTTTCGGTTATGTTTCGTGAACATGAAGGAAACGGTGTCGGCGGGTAAGTTTCTGATTCTTGTATTTCATGTTGTGATAAGGACGTCGAAATTTGGCTTACAGATTTCACAATTTTGTTTGCAATTTTTAGTTTATTTGCAATTGAAACGTCTACGTATCCTACTGCCACTCCACTAGAACGCCATCCCCCATGGCGTTTAAGTATAAGTAAATCCTCACCAGCATTAACAAGTATTGTTGCCGATGAGCGCCGAAAACAATGGCCTGTATATTCGCTCGGATTAGGCAGTTTCAAAAAACTGGCTATTTCTGTAGCCATGCGACTTGCCTAGTGCATTTTCCATTTTGATAATTTAAGAAAAATCTGTTTTCGGATATATTGGTGGGTCTGAGATGGGCATACCTTTTACATATATTCTAGAAGTTTCCAGTTAGAGTAAATGATCGGGGCATATTATTTTTTGTACTTGTTAATTTGATCAACATAGCCGAATTTAAATCTTCCATGTTATTGACTGATAATTTATGTAATTCGTCACGTCTACAAGCTCCTGCCAGACCAATAGCAACTGCAGCCTAAAAAAATTAAATGGGTTAATTAAAAACATTTAGCAAGTTTACGGGTAGAGAACATTTTTTGTACTGTAGAGTTTGCTTTCAGTACGTACTGTTATTAGCAGGTATTGCTGATCCGGTGCTGTATTCAAAAATTGTGAAAAATCCTCCTCCGTTAGAATTTTGGACTTCTTTGGTGTATATTTTTCTGATTTTCGTTTTAGGAACGACTGTAGTTTCATATAATCGGTAATATTAATATTGTGCTTTATTTTTATGGTAGCTTTTAGCATGGAAAATATCGACCACAACGTGGATGCTTTATATTTCCTCGATAGTTCTTCAAAATATACTAGCAGTACATTTTCTGAAGAGGACTTAACATTGTTTCTTGCTTTCCACCCCTGAAATTTTTGGTATGTGGTCTCGTACCTGTATCTTGAAGTTTCCGGCAAAAGATTTAGCGAGACGCTTGTAGCTTTCTCTTTTATTTCTGGCGGTGTACATTCAAATTCACTATCAGTCTCCATTTTTACACAGCAAAAGATAATTTTTTCTAACAATACTTTTGACAGGTTGAAATTAAAATAAGTGTAATCAGGCAACCGAAAATCACGACCTACTTGATTCAAATTTTTATGACAATCGTGCTCATTTTGGCCAAACCATACTCAACCTATGTGAAAAAATTTCACACAGTAGTATCATACATCATGTGAAATTAGTCATTTTCAGATCCTGTTTGACGTGCGTTTTTAGACACTTTTCATAGCAGTCGTAGAAAAAAGTTTTTTTCTTCAAACGTCAGTAAATCCGTCATTACTCGACTGTGTAGGCGGCCGTGAAGTTTCGTTTTTCCTCCGCCGGAGCTTTACTTTTCACTTTTCCGCCGGCGGAGGTAAAAGTGTTACCATAGCAACATATATACAATACAAACAGACAACAAAATAAGCGTCAACAACTCAAGATTTATTAAACTACAATTTGTATTTATCACTCAATTTGTGACTGCATTTCTAAAAATCACTAATTTAGGAACAAATTGGTTATTATTTAATCGAACTTACTCAATAACTGCTTATCAATACGGAATTAAAACGCAATCGGAGACCCAATCTTAAAAAATAATTATTGTTGACAGTGTCCACTGACAGCTTGATGTTACATTATATTAACCGACACCGGTCTAGGCAAGGCCACCTACGACCGTGGTCTAAGCCGCCGTGCGAACCCATTTATTTTTAATAATAATTAGATATTATTACTATTAAAAAGAGATGTTCTTGCATTAATTTGTCGACATTTGAAGAAAAAACAGCATATTTTATTTGGAGGAAAAGTTACTTTTCATGGCTTGCTCTCTATTACCAGCCTCACTCCGTTCGGCTGTTAAACACGAGCGCGCCATGAAAAGTATCACTTTTCCTCCATATAAAATAATATACTATTTTATGTGCGATTGTATTTTGCACAAGTAGTTACGGTTTTAGACGAACTTGTGAAGATCTGCAATAATAATTTTCAAAATTTTGATTTATCTAGTTGTTCTCTTCTAAGCTAAAAAAATATCTCATATAAGTACATAATTTTGTTTTATATAGATTCTTAGCAACCTGCACAATTTTATAAACGTATTATGTACGATTTTGCATATTTTTCGTAACAGCTTTTTCATTTTATTCACTAGATAAAAATATTGTCAAGATGGTGAAATGAAAGTAAATTTTTGATCTGGCTATAGTTCACGAACTAGTTTATGCATGAAGTGCACAATTACGCTAAATCGGAGCAACCTGTACCGTGCGTTCAATTTATCTTGATAACATTTTGATTCGATGTAACTTTTTTGTTTTTAAAGATATCAAGTTAAACAAAAAAGCGAAATGTAGGGTTGGTAGCCAAATTTTTTTCTACGTTACATATAAAATAAAACACTAACGATTTTCGGACATATCGGCCTACTCTATATTTTTTAAATGGAACACCCTGTATATTACTACATTTTTAGAATCTCTAGAGAAGTCTAAACACATTTCGTGTATAATATCTTATACCTATCTTTCTTTAGGTGTTTACGAAATATTGACAGTTGAAAGTCGTGCATTTTGACATTTTGATAGGCTTTAAAATCTAAACCGCATGAGAGCAAAGAAATCGGTTTGCATATTCCTGTCTTCGGTTTTCATGAGCTATCAAATGACAGTAACTTTGAATTTAACCCGCGAATCAAATTGACCGGAACTTTTAAACCTCCGGTTAAATTGAAAGCCACTGTCATTCGATAGCTTATGAAAACCTAAGATAGAGATGTGCAAACCGTTTTCTTTGATCTCGTGCGGTTTAGAGCCTGTCAAAATGCCCGACTTTCAACTGTCAATATTTCGTAAACAGCTAAAGATAGGTATAGGATATTATACACGACATGTGTTTTGATTTCACTAGAGAGTCCAAAAATGTAGTAATATACAGGGTGTTCTATTTAAAAAATATATAAAGTAGGCTTTTATGTTGGAAAATTATTGGTGTTTGTTTTATATGTAATCTAGAAAAAACTTGGCTACCAACCCTACATTTTGCTTTTTTGTTTACCTTGGTATCTTTAAAACCAAAAAAGGTACAGCGAATCAAAATGATATCAAGGTGCTGATCAAATCTGAAATAATGGATATATGTGGATAACGATCGACTTTTACGAAAAACAACCAGCAAAAACAATGTTTTTGAGACTTACGCCTTTATGGTAGAATACGAACTGTTTATTGTCAAACGAAATGTTTTGCACTTTCTTGTCTTCCACATAACCACAACATGGAAAATACTCCCCATCAAACAGAAAATTTCGTATATCTAGATAATTACTAAATAACTAAGATAAGAAGATGCAAATCGTTTCGCGCTAAGTTAAACAGATCAAATTCTTTAAATGGAAAGGAGGCTATTCGACATGCTACATGAAATTTATCTAGAATTTTTAGAAGAATTCGAAAATCGGAAAATATGTCCCGCTCTTTTGAGACCTTTTATACTGAAATATAATTCAATTATATTGTCAAACTGAAATCAACATGGCTAAATGATGAAATGGTTGTAAGACTAATAAAAAAATTAAAAACATGTTATTTCCTTGGTTATTTCTATAAAATGTGTATACATATGAAGGGTACAGGGGAAAAATGATCTAAGCCCCATTTCCATAGGAAACTTTTTTATTATTGACTTCACAGAAAATTTTATTCTTGATAAAAGTTGGTGTTTGAAAAAAAAAGTAATTTTGACAATGCTAAATTAAAGATAAGTTACACAGGGTACTCAATAAATACAAAAATGATGGTTAAAAAATCAAAAACTTTGGAATATCGGAAAACCTTCTACAGAAAAATAAAGCTCGTATTAAGATAAAAATAAAAGTCAAATACCATTTTTTCCAAAAGTGCACCGCACCGTTGCGGAGAAAATCCATTTCAATTACTGAAAAAAACCGCTTTTTCTTAATTTATTCCTTATTTTTTTCAGCAACGATGCACTTTTGGAAAAAATGATATTTGACTTTTATTTTTACCTTAATAGGAGCTTTATTTTTCCTGTAGAAGCTTTTCCGATATTCCTAAGTTTTTGTTTTTTTAACCATCATTTTTGTATTTTTTAAGTACCCTATAATACTTAGTCTTAATTTAACATTGTCAAAATTAGTTTTTTTCCAAGCACCAACTTTTATCAAGAATAACATTTTCTGTGAAATCAATAAATAAAAGTTTCCTATGGAAATGGCGCTTAGATCGTTTTTCCCCTGTACCCTTCGTATATATTTTATGAATGTTTCCATATTATTAATTTTCGATGATTTTTGGGCACTTTAAATTTTGTAACCTATTATGATACGTTTTAGTCCGTTTTGGTGCTTTTAGTTAGTTTGGGTTAGTTCAATCAGCTTTCGTTTAGTTTTAATTTATTTTAGTCATTTGAACCCGGTTCCGATACATTATAACCAATTTTAATATTTTTGGTTAGTTTTGGTTAGTCGCCAAAACTGGGTCGTTCAATCAGCTATCGATTACTTTCGGTTCCGATACGTTATTACCAATTTTAGTGTTTAGGATAGTCGCCAAAATTGAATTGATCTGGGTTAGTTTTAACTTACTTAATATTATTTTTAAGCTATTCCGATACGTTTTAGCCCGTTTTGGTACTTTTAGTTACCTTTGGCTTGTTTTGGTTAGTCTTTCAATCAAATTTTGGTTATTTTCAATTTATTTTAGTTATTGAATTAATTCAAGTTAGTCGTCAAAATTCGCTTAATTTTGGTTAGTTTCAACTTATTTTAATATTTTCAATCTGTTACGATACGTTTTAGCCCTTTTTGATGCTATTGGTTAGTTTCGGTTAGTCGTTCAATCGACTTTCGGTTAATTTCAGTTAGTTTTAATTTAGTTTAGTAATTTGAATCGGTTCGGATACGTTATAATTAATTTAAATGTTTTTAATTAATTTAGGTTAATCGCCAAAATTCGGTTAATTTGGGTTAGTTTCAACTTACTTTAATAATTTTAATCTGTTACGATATGTTTTAGCCCTTTTGGTGCTTTCGGTTACTTTTGGTTAGTCGTTCAATCGACTTTCGGTTAATTTCAGTTAGTTTTAATTTATTTAAATCATATGAACCGGTTCCGATACGTTATAACCAATTTTAAAGTTTTTGATTACTTTCGGTTAGTCGCCTAAATTCGGCTAATTGGGTTAGTTTTAACTTACTTTCGTTCAATCAACTTTCAGTTAATTTCAGTTAGTTTTAATTTATTTTAGTCATTGGAACCGGTTCCGGTACGTTATAACCAATTTTAATGTCTTTGGTTACTTGCCAATATTTGGTTAATTTGGGTTAGTTTTAATTTACTTTAACATTTTTAATCTGTTCCGATACGTTTTAGTTCGTTTTTGTGCTATTAGTTACTTTTGGTTTGTCATTCAATCAACTTTCGGTTACTTTCAGTTAGTTCCAATTTATTTTAGTCATTTGAATCGGTTCCTATACGTTATAAGCAAATTTAATATTTTTGGTTAGTCGCTTAAATTCCTTTCGTTTTGGTTAGTTTTAACTTACCTTAATTTTTGTAACCTATTACGATAGAGCGTATGGTTACTTTTGGCTAGCTTTGGTTAGTCGTTCAATTAACTTTCGGTTGGTTTCAGTTAGTTCCAATTTATTTTAGTCATTTGAACCGATTCTGATACCTTATGATCAACTTTAAGTTTAACTAACTAGCTGCTTAATTCTGCCGTTCTTTTCCCATTTTAACACATAAACATTAACTTATTTATATAACATACAAACAAAGCAATATATACGCATAACGTCTGTTTACCCAAACAACGAATTTTTTGTATTTTAATTCCTATGAAAATTTATTGCACTCCGGCCCAGGTAAGCGCGTATGATTGGCATCGAGTTCCAACTGCGTGGTGTCCTCCCTTCACTGAGCTTCACGGAGAAAATTTGATTCCGTACCCCACTAAACGAGCCGAGTGTCGCGGCTATAGTTTTCTTTAGGATATGCTAAAAGCCTGCTACCGTCCTGTCACGGTCGCCACTAAATGTTGTGTTGCTTTCCGGGAAAACTACCCGTCTTACCGTACCGACAACGGTTCGAATAAAAATAAAAGGCCAAAACTGATTTTGAACCTTCTAATGGTAAACAGACTTATTATATGACATTTTTAATTACCTTACGTCAAGCCACCTTTTTTTGTCACAAATTTGCTTTAGGTGTTTAATTAGTGACAGAGGTGGAGGGCGTACACGGCACAAGCTGCAGAATATATTTTAAGGTCCTTTCGCGTAAAAAGTATATATTAGGATTAAAACATTTGATGGCTTTAACAATAATGTTAGTAGGTAAACAAGATCTAATACTGTTATTGATATGACGAATACTAGGGAAAATAACACAATCAAGATCATTGGATGCACAGCCAATGATAACAAAATCGTACTCTGTGGAACCCTTCACTAAACTGTAGATTCTCAAGGACATTCTTGTGGGAGGTATTAGGTTTGGCCATAGTCAGCATGTACACACTTTCTTAAAAGTGACTTCGCACTGGTTTGTCTAGATTTTTAACAGTCTGGTCTTCCAGGATTTTATTCTGGCAGAGAGAGGTTGCCCCCATATAAGCCTGTTGTGGAGGGGATGTGTCGAAGATTGAGGTTTCATCTTTGGTGGCGAATTATCATAAACATTCTTGGACGTTGTAACGGAATATATGTTAAATATAATGTTATGAAATATTTGTCTATTCCGCTCCATTTATTCTACCTATTTGTCAATGGTTTTCAATATTTAGTACATTGATAGGCAGTTCAATGTTTAGTATATTGATAGGCAATGCTTGAATGCTTGCTTAGCTTGACGCCGTGTTTCTTACAACGGTTATCACGTGTTTTGAACTGGCCAATGAAAAAAAAAACGTTGAATTTTAAATAGGTAGAATATATACAGTTTTGAAAAATTCCGTCTCATCTTGTGTTAAAACGTCGGCACGGTGAGTCCTAATAATTTTTGATCTTAAAATATCTTATTCATTCTGCATATTTTTCAATAATCCTTTCACACTTTAAATTTATAATTAAAAATTGTTTCCAATTCAGTTAGATATATTTGGCTTTTGTATTGCATTTTTAAGTAATTGTGATTTCAACAATTCTAAATTTTTTGGTGACCTTAAGGTTAAATACCGATTTTTTTGGTGAATAGTTGCGTTTCTTATTGGTCAAATTCGTGTAATTTGATAATGGTTTAAAACAAATTTGTCGAGAGCGGAATTATTTCATCGTTTTAAACGGTCACACACATTATTTAGATATTTTCATTTAGATTTGAAGATATTGTTGGGAGAATTCGCAGAGCAGATTTTATCTTTTCCTGTAGAAGGTAGTAAATTGAATTTGTAGTAGAATTTCTCTGGGTTTTTCGTAGCAATATTGTTAGTTATAGTAAATTTTCAGACTTATTTCATTACTTTTTCAGATTATTTGTTGCTTTAAACTATAATTATTATTGCTTATCGTGTCAACGTTTGATCCATGATGTATCTGTATTCATTTGCTTATTAAAGAGGTTAAGCACGTGTAAAATTACCTGGTTGATTTTTTTCTTTATTTATAAACGTAGTTCCTATCTCAAAGCGAGATAGTAATTACCTTATCTTTATCTTTGATTAATTGAGACGTAATTTACGTCCAATTATTGTTTATGTGCCAAGGGCCATCTTAATAAATTAAGTACCTATTTGGAGTCATTAGTTTAAGAGAGGTTATACCTCGTTCTTCCTTTTTTTATTAAAATCTAGTGATTTTCTATTTGAAGTTGCCGAGAGCCACTGTTGGACAAGTTCGATAATTTTCTTTTAAATTTCTAATTTCAATCATTATTTTCTTTGAATTTCATATCTCTAATTAAGGAAAAGAAATATCTTGAGTAGCAGTAATTATTCATAGTGTCGTTTAATCATATTATCTATAATTTTTGCTAAACTTAAATTGTATTTTAAGTTCTGATTATGTAACCAGTGAATTTTCAAGTTGTTGGTTAAAACCTTGTATATCAGACTGAGGTCCATAGGATACTCTTTTGTATAATTATAATTAGCAGTGTACACCGGTCTAAGACATCCAATTCTTTTTTTTTCATGTAAACGTTCAACGTTCCTACAAGACAACAGTCACGCAGATCATTGTGGTGACAGTCTATCCGATAGCAGGCACGTGCAGACAACTGGAAACCATTCCTGGAATGACTGGTAAGCCCTGGACACACCTATAGCTAGGAAGCTGAGGTACAGGCAGTTGAAGTTTCCAGAGGAGGTCCCGAACGATCACGTGGTTTGCGGATAATACAAGAACAGTTGGGAACGTAGGTAACGCGTTGCTTATATGAAAGAATTGCAAAGACCTAGATTTTATTTATTTTAAATTTGTCAAACACCAAAGCTAATTTCAATTTCATCATTTTGGTAAATCAAATTCTCAGTGATCAATTGCATTTGATTGCATTTATAATCTAATTTTAAGTCAATTCGCATTTTTACCATTTTTGTTAACTAAATTCTCAGTAATCAATTATTGTATTTGATTGCATTTGTACTCTAATTTTAAGTCAATTCTCATCTTATGTTCATAACTGCAGTGCACATGGTACCATAAATTGTAA
>MU182111.1:668373-704360 GCA_016904865.1 Pissodes strobi | reverse complement strand
TAATACCATGAAACTAACATCCAGAGACTGCAGCCGGTGAGTGCAGTGAAGCAGAATACGTAGTAGAATAGCAACGTGTTTCCTGGCGAGATCTATCAACTCTACATTTTTCGTATATTGTGTAAGGCCGTCCAAGACCAATAACCCTGGACCAATTTTAGATGATTGAACGATTTTTTTAAAATGGTGCATTTACTCAATAAAAAAAAATCGTTTACATCCATCCGCTTATACACTGTGGGCAAAATTAAAGTTATTAATGCTTAATAACTTTTTTATTTTCAAAGTGTTTTTTATCATTTTTGGATATGTCATGGTCTAAGATATTGGGATTAAAAAGAACTTTGCGAAGACGGTCTACTTCAGTGGCGTACAGAGAAAGGAATGAAATAAAGATGTAAAAATGGGCAACAAAATTTGAAAGGGTTCGGAATATTGACCAATGAAAAGCCAGGTCAATACAAACAAAATTAAAATTGATACTTTAATTTTGATAAAACCATGTCTTGTGGGCCAAGTTAAGTTGGGTCCTTTTTTAATGCTTAATGACCTTTTATTTTCAAAGGATTTTTTTATCATTTTTGGATATGTTATGGCCTAAGATATTGGGATTAAAAAGAACTTTGCAAATATGGTCTACTTCAGTGACGCACAGAAAAGGGAGTATTTTTCAAAACCAATGTATTTCAAGTCGTTGCAAAAATCGGCCAAATGAAATAAATATGTAGTAATAGGAAAAAAAGATATGAAAGGGTTCGGAATATTGACCAAACAAAAATAAAAATTGATATTTTAGTTTTGGAAAAACCGTGTCTTGTGGGCCAAGTTAAATTAGATCTTTTTTATGATTATTGACCTTTCAGTTTTCAAAGGATTTTTTATCAATTTTGGATATGTCGTGGCCTAAGATATTAGATTTAAAAAGAAATTTGTAATGCGGGTCTACTTCAGTGGCGTACATTAAAATTTAAAATTATTTTTTTTTTATTTTAAAAGTTTTAAATAGGTTCAAATTTCTGTACGCCAATGAAGTAGACCCGCTTTGCAAAGTTCTCTTTGATTCTAATGTATTAGGCCATAACATATTCAAAAATGATAAAAAAATCCTTTGCAAATGAAAAGTCACTAAGCATTAAAAAAGGATCCAATTTAATTTGGTCCACGAGACATGGCTTTACCAAAATTAAAGTATAAATTTTAATTTTGTTTGTAGTGACCTGGTTTTTTAGTGGTCAATATTCCGAACCGCTTCAAATCTTTTTTGCCCATTTTTACATCTTTATTTCATTTGGCCGATTTTCGCTACGACATGAAATACATTGGTTTGGAAAAATACCCCCTTTTTTGTACGCCACTGAAGTAGAGCCTCTTTGCAAAGTTCTTTTTAATCACAATAGCTTAGGCCGTAACATATCCAAAAATGATAAAAAGCCTTTGAATATAAAAAGTTATCAAGCATTAAAGAAGGTTCCAATTTAATTTTGCTCACAGTGTATAAGTATGTATATAAGCCGTCTCAGCCAGTGTGCCGTCAAACGGTTTATCTCGATTTCCGCAAAACTACAAGCCCTTTGAAAAAAAGTTAAATAGCAAAGTTGTAGGTAATAAAAAGATCTACTACTTTTGTTTTTACACTTTTTTCACATAACTTCAAAATGTATGTGAAAAATTCAAATAGCCAAGCTTTTGGTTTTTTATTTTTATCTTTCGCAAAAAAAAATAATTTTTTCACGAAATTCGGTGAAAACTTACCTTTTTATGTCCCAAACACACAGTAATTTTTTTTATTTAAAATATAAATTTTTTCACCTTATTTTGACTTAATATCGAAAAAGCACCCTAATTTTCAATCGAAAATTCTCACGTCAAAATATGCTTTTTAAAAAAGTCGGTGGGCGTTTTTCATTTTGAGCTATTTATTATAATTTATTACACTTTAATTACTCGAAAAATGTAAGATTTCGTGTTACATTGATAAACAAAAAAATTATTAAATATCGTTGCATTTCTGCATTGTTTTTCTGTGCGATACTACATCTGGATTTGCCGGAAAGGGAAAGAAAAGTGTCCTTTATTAGACGATATAATTTGTCAAATTTGGCCAATATTTTTTATAAAAAAGATGTAAACAAAGAAGTTATGAAAAATTGATTACAATTAATGAAATCTATTTATAAAAAATGTAAAAATTATAATATAACACTGAACCAATTAAGATTTCAAAAATATCAATTGGCAAGAATTAAGTCTTCTTTCATATTGGCAAATCTCCCACCCACAGAAGGTGCAGCAGAACAACATTGTTACAGGGCATATTATCAGCTTCAGACTTGGCTGGGTTAGTTTGGGTTAGCAACATCAACGGGGCATTATGCCCAAATTTACAGCCAAGGAATTAATTCCGGAAATATTGCTCAAAACTATTTGCTGCAGCTGTGAAGCTGGATGTTACAGTTTAAAATGTGGCTGCCGAAAACATGGTTTAAAATGCACAAATTTATGCTCAAATTGTCATGGTTCTGAAACATGCTCCAATGTGGAAGAAAAAAACCTACGAGGAAGTTGATGATTCAGATGAAATTGTGGATGAAGAACCAATGCAGACCGGAAATAATATTGGATACGACGACGGTGATGGTCTTGAAGATGTCGAATATCCACTAGAATCTGGAAGGTTTGTCGAATCTAGCGATGAAATTCCATCAAAGAGACAAAAACTAATGGAGAAGTGATTAGAATGCAAGATAAAGTATTTATAAATAAGAAGATTATTGTATTTACATGTATATTTATATATTATGAGATTTTCTATGACATAAATGTAATTAGAATTTAATAAATGAACTTTATTACTGAAAAAAATTGCAGCAGTCCAACATCCTATTTTTAATATTTAGATCACCTATTTTCGCAGTCTTTATGTTTTATGGATTTGTAATTTGTTTGTTTATCAATGTAACATGAAATCTTACGTTTTTCGAGTAATTAAAGTGTAAATTTCAATAAATAGCTCAAAATTGTACATAATGATTCAAAAAAAAAATAATTCGGATTCGAGTTTTTTTCGTTTATTTGCATTTTCTGAGAACATTCATATATATTCATATTTTTATACCATCAGAAAGTAGAGATTTCAACGAACAAAAAGCCCACCGACTTTTTTAAAAAAGCAGATATTTTGACGTGAGAATTTTCGATTGAAAATTAGGGTGCTTTTTCGATATTAAGTCAAAATAAGGTGAAAAAATGAATATTTTAAATCAAAAAAACTACTGTGTGTTTGGGACATAAAAAGGTAAGTTTTGACCAGTTTTGACCAAATTTCGTGAAAAAATATTTTTTTTGGCAAAAGATAAAAATAAAAAACCAAAAACTTGGATATTTGAATTTTTCACATAAATTTTGAGGTTATGTGAAAAAAGTGTAAAAACAAGAGTTGTAGACTTTTTTATTACCTACAACTTTGCTATTAAACTTTTTTTCATAGGACTTGTAGTTTTGCCGGAAATCGAGATAAACCGTTTTTTACCCTTAAAAACTCGCCCCCTTCCCCTTCCCGACCTCAGATCGCCCGTAAGTTATTTTTCCTTTCATTTTTGTTACATTCTCTTCCTTTTTCAATGAGTTTCATCCTACTATAATTTTTTTTGGTCTCAAAAATTATCGACCCTGGTCTATACTTGCAATACGTTATTGTCAACTGTTATCAAAATGAAATACTGCTTTAAGAATAAAACATCTATTACAGGAAATAAAATCGGAAGGTTCCGGAACGTACTATTGATGTTTTTCCAGAGAATCTTTCACAGAAAAAAAAGCTAGATCAATAATATATTAACGCAGAACAAATATGGAAAAAGAAAGTTCCAAACACTAATAATTTAAATGCTGCATATGCCCTCCATTCTTCTCGAAACAGAATCTGTATTATTTTTAGAGTTTTTCTAAACTTGCTGTTAAAATATTGTTTTCGAATTGTAATTAACAGATAATGTCATTAACAATTTTTACCATTATTTCTTCAACAGTAGGTATTGTTGCTCTGTTCTGACGCTACATTTTTAAGGTGGCCCCAGAGAAACTAATCCAAATGTGACGGTTTCGGACTATTTGGCGCCCAAGCAATTGTTCCGTTGCGTCCATTCCACTCTGCAGGTCGCTCATTTAAGAAATTAACAACAGCAAGGATGAGCTTTGTCTTGTTGCCAAATGAGTGTGCTATACGTTTCCAAAGGTAGTTCGTTCAATAGATTTTCAATTAGGTGTTGAAGGAAGTTGAGGTACTTTTGACCATTTAATGTTCTATTATAAAATATTGGCCCTAATTTTTTTTAATTATCATACCGCACCAAACATTGACAGAAGGTCTTTCCTGTTTATTAATTTTCTCAAATTTACTTGAATTTTCAGTCGCCCAGTAGTGTTTCTTATGATGGATGAACATGCCTGAAGTTGTAAAATAGGCCTGGTCTGTCCACTAAATTTTCTTAAATACATCAGGATCATAATCCTGTTGTCTAATTATAATTTGGGGAAAAAATCTGAATCGTAAATTTTTCTATTCAGGTGTTATTCATTGAAATGGGTCACCATAGTGATAGAGAGCAAATATTTCTAACCTATAGGTATTCTTACCTATATGTATGCCTCATAGTATTATACTTCTCTAAAAAAGCATTTGTATTTTTATAGATAGGCTAGCCATCGACCGAGCCGTATCTATCAAAAACATTTAACCTAAAGAGACCCGACAACTCATTCATAAAAATCCGAAATCTTGCAAAAATATCAACAAAACGATTGTCCCGCCTCCTTATATTTTTATGAATCGTGTACAAACTTTTGTCAAACTTCGTCCCCACTACTAAATGTAGTATTGCCCGCCCCCGCCTTAACGAAAGCAAGAACAGTTCATAGACGTAGACTTTGAAAATGTGAGTCCATCATAATAATAATTTCAATAAAGTAAATACGTTTAATTTGAAATGATGGTATTTATTCGGGTGCATTATTTAAAATATATTTATGTTTTATTTATAGTGTGTGGGTTAGATTGCGTTAGTTTGGGTTAGATATGGGTTCTGAAGGTTAGTTAACACAAAATAGTTATTTTGCTGTGTCACGAAATTTTCCCGTGTCCTTGCAAAACCACTGCCATGAAACCAAAGAAGTATTCACTTCAAAAATGATTTAATAGAGGTTGGTAAATGACTGCAAACATATCAGATTATCCATTAATATCACATACATCGGTAAGTATTATAAAATATTAATTAATCACATCACAAAATGGTGCCCACTGTACTACTGTGTTTCATTTACTTTTACTTACTTGTGGGAACTCAGGTTCGGATGATAATAGCTGGAGATTTTGCATACCTCACACCGCAAGATCATCGTTACTTTGATATAAAGTTTATAAAAAATATTTATAGGAAATCACTCACGAAATACAACAAAGCTATACGTCGCGTCGCGTCGCACAAATTCAGGCTTTAAAACGTCCATTTGAAACCAAACAAAACTGGGCGAAGAGTGCTATTTTGCACGTTTTTTAATGAAAAACATTAATTTATTCAAGTAGCGATCAAAAGTTGGACGGCCATCTTGTCACTTTTGACGTCTGTATTATTAGGAATCCCATTCAAAAAGGTGTCGAAATTTTTGCTAGTGAGCTGTGACATTGCACAATTTTGTTAATATCATAGCAACCAGTCATCGAAAAGACTTCTTTATGATACCAAAATAGAAATAGTATATTGTGCAACAAGTGCTGAAAATAAGACTTTTCACACGAATGAGACAGTTTTGTGACACGAGCCGTAAGCGAGTGTCATAAAGTCTCATGAGTGTAAAAAGTCTTTTCAGCACGTGTAGCACACTATAGTTTTTCTACGACTGCTACATACAGGGAGGGTGCCCCACTGGGAGTGTGGTAGAAAATTACATGTTATATGGGAAACATTTTTATTATTGATTTATCAGAAAATTTTATTCCTAATGAAAGAAGCTACGTCAGTAAGAGATTCTCGCTGAACTATAACTAGGGGCACAGTCTTAAAATGGGACCACCGGAGTGGGGTCCCTATTTTCCAAATATTTTGAAAAAGAGGCTCCGAGGGCGAAGCCCTAAAATGGGGCCTCAAGGGGCGAAACCCTAGAATGGGGCCTATGGTACGGGAGACCTATTTTTTACAGATTTAGCAATGGAGCCCCCGGGGGCGAACCCCTAAAATGGGGCCCCAAGTCTTAAAAGGGGGCCCCTGGTATAAAAGTTATATTTTCTAAAGTTTTGCAAAAAGGGGCTCCCGGGGGGTGAAGCCCTATAATTGGGCCCCCTTTTTTAGAGATCTGGTAATGGGACCTTTGAGGGCGAAGCTCTAAAACGGAGACGAAGCCCTTTAATCTAAATACCCGAATAAGCGTGTGAAAAGAATAATTTGCACACGCCGTGTGCAAAGTATACTTTTCACACGATGTTTGAAATGTCCAATTTTCCAGAGCAGTTGTTAGTGCGTTTTTGTCTATTTTCAGGGCAGTCGTAGAAAAAAGTATATTCAACTTACATTTGCAATGAATGGTCATTGCATAATATACTATTCAGCAGCTAATATTGAAATAAAATTTCCGAAAACTTATTTCCTGAATATTTTCAAATTTGAACACGAAATTTATGAGATACCAAAAATACGCAATTTTATCCCGATTTAAACGTTTTTGTGACACATAGGGTTTTTCTGCTCTCAAACGAAAAATTAAATCATACCACTGCTAGCCTAAAAATAAATTGCTTATCATTATTTTTGAGACAAATAAAAAGGAACTGAAGCATACAAATTTTATTTAAAAACATATAAATATGACATATTCAAAAAGTAGCTTAATAACTATTTTCTTCTATTAAATACCTATTAAAAATATATTTCCATTTCATTATAAATGCTGAAACTCCTAAATAAACTGGTATATCTAGAAAAAAAGATTAAATCTAGAGTATTGGCAATTGTAATTGGTTTATTTAGATTTGCTAAACCAGTAAATTGTTAGGGTATTTCTATAAAGCTATTGTATTAATAAGTACCCGTATTAGGTAGGTATATAATATAACTAAAGTAGATAAACATATTTACAGCAGTGCCTTCACTGGTTTTGAAACGTTACCAAGTTAGTATATTTACTTTGAATGGGGAAGAGCCATCGGTCGTCGACCTCCAATGCTCTCAATCTATTGGTGCAGTTACTCTACTACGTGCATACTATAAATATTTTGGGGGTAAAATAAGGCGGAACCAAGGAAAGCGGCATTGCCAGGTTGACATGTAAGAACTTCAGAACCGGTTTTTGATGAATCAAAAATGGGGAAAATAAGTATTTAGTGTTATAATTTAATATGAAAAAAGTATGTACAGTAACTCGTAAACTTAAAATTTGGCAACGCTACATCTATCGACCATAGAATGTGCCTCAATGTTGGGGGAAAACAAAGAACGATTTGTCCCGTGTCTTCAGGTTAAATGTCTTTGGTATCTATTACCTTTAATTTCCATGTTAATTCTGTTTTGAATATGACATTAAATTAATATCGAAACATTCCTTTTTCACCTAAACTAGCACACTAGACCTATTAAATCGCAACATTTACAGAAAACTCGCGCACGTTCATCGTAAACACTTTAAAAATACGCTGGAAACACGATTCGGGGTGCCGATTTCCATACTTCAAACTAATTTTCTGATAACAATGTAAAGCGGGAGTGCAGAACAGAATTGCGCTAAATTCTAATAATGAAACATATTCAATGAGGGAGCTCAAATCCTAGCTATGATGAAAATATTCGAAGAGGACGAGATTATTTCTAAAATTGTACGAAAGTAAGCTTATTGAGCTTATTGAGGATTGCCAGCCCTCGTTGGTGTACGTTTTTAATTGTTTTTCACACGGACAGGATGAAATTTCAGGTGAATTTTCTCCAATGACTGGGTTTAAGTTTGCCTTCTGGCTAAAGCATCTATAAAAGATTTATGACATTCAAAAATAATGATAATATCTTAAAACATCAATTATGCTTTAATACCAAACTTAACAGTGATTTTTTTATATTTGTAATCATTCTTTGGAAGTAGGTATATGAAATAAGCGGCATTATAGACCATTTAAATGTAATTTAAAAAATACAATCTAGAATATATGTTTTAAATGTAAAATAATTGAGGTCATACAAGTGTCATGTTGATTGTTACCTCCCATAAAGCTTATTAATTTATAATCAGTAATTTTTTAATATCAGAAATAACAAAAACTAGAGAGTCTTAATTAGTACAAATTGTACTGTGTTGCGATATGATGTGTAAAATTTGGCTAATGACACAACAACCGTGGCTATTGGAGCTAATAGTATACTGGAGACTTCTAGTAATGAGCGAGACCGGTCTTGGTTTTGCAGTCTTGCTCTCAAGACCAAGACCAAGATCAAGACCGTCTTTTTGTAAGCAAGACCGAGACCAAGGCTGTGTATGCAAGAAGAGTCTGTAAATTAGCTGGCTGGCCAGTTTCCATAACAACCGATCTCTACACATTGCAGTCGACGGACACATCTCGGACATATTCACCATCAACGCGAAGTGACGCCTCCGCCATTCCGAGTTGCCATGGGATATGGCCCATCAAATCCCATCGTCCTCCCCCAGGCTGGAGAACACCGAAGTACAAAGTCTGGAGCCGATCAATGACAGTTTGTGATAAGAGGGGCTGAATTTGTATTAGCTGGAAGGAACGTCAATCTGGTGAGAGCAGTTTGATTACGGGGAGTGACGCCCCTGCCATTCCAAGTTGCCACGGGATGTGGCCCATCAAATCCCATCGTTCTCCTCCAGGCTGGAGAACACTAGAGTACAAAGTCTGGAGCTGATCACTGGGGAGTGATCCAGCAAACCGCATTTTTACCCCTGTCAGACTAGGTACCACCAGAGCAATGAGTCTGAGGCCGATGCTTCCAGTGGAAGCGGGCCCGGGTGGTATTAGGTACTTTCGACCACAAACTTATTACAACGGTGTGTGAATTGCCACTCATACAGAAGGACCCACCATTGCCTCGCAAAATCTGGCATTATGATTCTGCAAACTGGAACGATCTAAGGGAGTTCTACCTAGATTTTCCTTGGCTCGACGTCTGCTTTGGCACTGACGACCCGTCAGTCTGCTGCGAAAAGATCACGCAAGTAATCTCCTCAGGAATGGAAGCATACATCCCAAATTCCATCAAGTTACCATCAAAAGGAAAGCCCTGGTTCGACAGAAGATGCGAAAGAGCTGTAGGTAGGAAACAGCAAGCCTACAAGTACTGGCAGCAAAATCAGACCGCTGAAAATCGCAATTATTTTGTCGAAGCGAGAAACGAATGCAAACGTGTGATCGACGAAACTAAGGACAAACGCAATCAAAGGATCAGCAATAAACTTTTGCAATGTCTCAGTGGTTCCAGGAATTTCTGCTCGGAAGCAAAGGCAGTAAGTAACAACTTTACAAAAACGTCTCTCCCACCTTTGACGGACGAACGTGGCATCACGGCGACTACAGCCAAGGAAAAAGCAAACATGCTCGCTAAAATGTTTTCATCGCACTCTACCTTAGACGTCCTCCAAGGCAAGACTCTCCCCACCATATCGAACATCAACACTACCATGGCAAATGTCAAGTTTCATCACCATGATATTCGCAACATCCTTAAAGAACTATATACGCAAAAGGCATCAGGACCGGACGGAATACCTGCCATCGTGCTAAAGAACTGCGCCAACTAACTAACACCCGTTTTTTCCAGGCCTTTTTCTCTTTCTTACGGAAAAGGGATTTACCCATCCTCTTGGAAAGCCGCTCGAGTGCAACCTGATCCATAAAAAGGCAAGAAAACCACGCCCTCAAACTATCGCCCAATTGCCTTGCTTCCAATAATCTCCAAAGTCATGGAACGTGTAGTCAACCAGCAACTACTCAAGTACCTCGAGAACAACAGAATAATCAGTAATAATCAATATCAATCTATGTCGCTCATATATGGAGTAGGGCAAATGAAAACTACGGAGAGTCTCGAGCGATTGCGTTGGATATTTCAAAGGCATTCGACAGAGTTTGCATGACGGACTGCTCAACAAACTGCCGTCCTTCGGACTGCCAGCCTCTCTCTGCAGCTGGCTAGCCAGTTTCCTTAAGAACCGATCTCTACACGTTGCAGTCGATGGACACGTCTCGGACATATTCACCATCAACGCGGGCGTGCCTCAGGGCGCAATACTTTCACCAACTCTGTTCCTCATCTATATTAATGACCTGCTGATCGAAACAAATAATCCTGTTTACAGTTTTGCAGATGACAGTACCCTTGTCTCCCACTTTAGATCAGAAAAACCCTTACCAGCGACTGAGACTCACCACCGCAGACAGCAGATTACAGCTATTAATCAAGACCTGGAGAAAGTTCAAACTTGGGGCGACCGAAATTTGGTCCAGTTCAATGCAGCAAAGACCCAAGCAGCAACGTTTACCAAGAGGGCCAATACGGCGGGTGCTGACGTCATTATGGCGAGTCCTGACATCATTATGGCAGGATCGACCATTCCGTCATCCTCGTTACTCGGACTGGTAGGTGTCTCGGTCAACAGCAATATGTCATGACATGACCCGCATGGCCATATTGCTAACATCGCAAAATCAGCCTCCCAGAAGCTTGGTGCGCTATTTCGCCACAAAAAACTCTATACACCGCAGCAGTTGCTCTTGCTGTACAATGAGCACCGTGCTTAGAATATTGCTCACATATCTGGGGTGCCGCACCAAAGCAAACCCTAAAGCTGCTGGATTCCATTCAGAGGAGAGCTGTGCGTCTCGTCGGCGACCCGGAGTTGACCCGGAATCTGGATAGTCTGGAACACCGCAGACATGTGGCCGAGATGTCTCTGTTTTACAGATACTTTCACGGCAGATGTTCCCAGGATTTGGCCCGCATCCTCCCGCCCCTGGCAACTCCTGTCAAGACAGTCACGACAGACGGCAGGAGCGCACCAGTTCGTCGTACAACTAGAAACACCTAGAACATCGCTTTATAAGAACTCCTTTGTCTGGCGCACTGTATCACTGTGGAGCTCACTTCCAGGACATCTGTTTCCCACTAATTACAACCTACAACTATTCAAGAACTGTGTCAATCAACATCTTCGCACACACACCGCTCGTCGAGCGCCATAGGATCTCTCTTTAGTGTGTGTGCCACTGCCATAAAAAAAAACTTGCAAGAGTTGTTGCAAGATCAAGACCAAGATAGCACATTACTTTGTTAGACCAAGACCAAGACTCTATGTGCAAGAACATGTCTGTGTCAAGACCATGGCAGTCTTAGTCTTGGTCTTGGTCTTGCTTTACACATCAATAGAGACTTCTGATAGATCACGAGAGAATAAAAAAATTTCCTAATACTCAACAACTCAGAAGACGAACAAATATTTTTCTATGCGCGCATTCAGAAGTGTAATTTCTCAGGTTACCGAGTACAAGCTTCTCGGAGTATATGTCGATGTAATAGGTTTGTTCTAGCAGCAATTTCAAACGGTTTCAAACCATCCGGAGTTTGCGCATAACGATATAGGCGTCGCTATTATCGCTATGCGCAAACTCCGTACGGTTTGGAACCGTTTGAAATCGCTGCTAGAACAAACCTATTGCCACCCACATTTATTTTGCGACTTCCAAATTTGCAAAATCTTGTCCGTCCTGCGCAGTGTTAAAAGTAACATCTCCTTGTTCATGTTGAAAGCAGCATATCTCGCTACCTTTATTCAGTTTAGGGATATGTTTCCGATATTCATAGTCTGTTTTGTAGTTATAGTTACATTTCTTCACGGTTTAAATAAAACTTTTTTATTTGCACTTACAAATAGTTAATTTTTGTATAAAAATTATTCTATATCATATTCACTTCAATTTCAGATTAAAATTTGATAAAAATAATGAACTGCCCAAAATTAACATTAATTCTTAAGTTTTTAAATGTAAAATAATGGCAGGAAGAGTATTAAAATTTAATGGCCCAATAACCGTGACTATGTTGACACCCTCGCACAATATAATCCCTACTCCATAGATATAGATAACCTGAATAGACTTACACACTTTTTATGGCACAGTAAGCATTTCGAAATTTCTAAATGTCATTTCTATAACTAAACAAAACAGACGATGAATATCGGAAACATATCTCTAATCTGAATAAAGACAGCGAGATATGTTGCTCTCAACACGAACAAGAATATGTTAATAATAATAAAAGTAATAATAATAATAATAATAATAATAATAATAATAATAAGTCGTTTATTAATCTCATAAAAAAAAAACATAACAAAGGAATATACAGTTTGCACATTAACTACCCAGATATAATACATGAGATAAAAAGGCCATTGAATCAGCTTTCTAATGTAAAGTTAGAAGCTGTTGAGGCATATAATGAAGAAAAAAAACCTAAATCTATTACTACTTTGGCAAAACTAAAGAATCTCTATATAAACTTAATATTAAACATAAAAAAAATAATAAAATCATGATCAATCTAAAAAGGACATAGCACTTGCGGGAAGAAGGTAGAAATGAGAACATACAAAAAAACACATGAAGGACAAAGAATATAGCGGATAAAGAGGAAATATAGCAACAAATATTGCATCAAGGTCACAACCAAAAAAAAAATCGATACTTTAAGGGGGGAAGAATCACTTATGGGGTAGGCTTAGTGAACAAGCTTTTTTTTCATTTTATTTCTAAAGGTTACAAGGCTTTCATTGAAATTACTTATTTTAAATTTGTTTACTAAAAATGTGGCGTTATACGAAAATGATCTTTTACAAAGTTCTTGGCGGGGTGCTGGTATTGTAAGAATTGTGTTACGTCTAATATTTCTATTGTGAACATCTGTTCGAAAATTAAATTTTTCGAATAAATACGGTGGCGATTTATTTTTTATAACTTTATATATGTTACTTTCAAGACTGCGCAGGAAGTATAAGATTTTGCAAGTTCGACATATACATACTCCGAGAAACTTGTACTCAGTAACCTGAGAAATATCACTTTTGAATATGTGCATAGAAAAAAATTCGTTTTATTAGGTGCCTATTACAGCAAAACAATGTTTGTGTTCCCTCCTGCTTCCTCAGAAGTATCGAATAATTAATTAGCGCCAATAGCCATGGTCGTTGTGCCATGAGCAAAATTTTATTCTTCTAATATCGCAAAGCAGAACAATGTTGTACTAATTCTTCTTCTTCAGGTGCCGTCTTTGTTGCGAAGGTTGGCAAGCATCAATGCTATGCGTATTCTTGAAACAGCAGATCTAAACAACGCAGATTATTCAACCACAAGTGGCGTCTTCTTCCGACACTTCTTCTTCCTCGAATATTTCCCTGTATTATCAGTTGTAACAAGCTGTATTTTGACCCCCTCATAAAATGTCCCAGATACTCTAATTTTCGTTTTTTAATTGTCAGAATTATTTCTTTTTCTTTGTTCATCCGTCTTAGCACTTCAATATTTGATATTCTTTCTATCCAGCTAATTTTTAGTATTCTCCGGTATGTCCAGTGTTCAAAAGCCTCTAGTCTTCTTATATCTTCTTTCTTCAGGGTCCATGCCTCCATGTCATAAAGCAGCACAGACTCACATAGCATCTCAGCATTCTCATTTTGAAGGCCAAACTGATATCTCTTGTGCAGAATATTTTTTCATTTTCATAAACGCTGATCAGTCGTTGCCTTTGTTGATAATGGTACCGAGATATTTGTATTTTTTTACCTGCTGTACTGGTTGGTTGTGTATGTATATTTGTCCGACAGTGTTTGTTCTTTTGCTAATCAACATTATTTTGTTTTTTTTCACGTTCATTGTCAGTCCATATTCTTCGCTTTCTTCATTTACTTTGTTCACTAGTATTTGCAAATTTTGGAGCATGCTTGCTATCAGTACTGTATCATCAGCATAACTCAAGTTCTTAATGGGTATTCCGTTTATGTGAACTCCCCTTGTTTCATTGCTTATTGCAGTTTTCATGATTTCCTCCGAATACAGGTTGAATAGTGCCGATGACAGAATACACCCTTGCCTAACTCCCTTTTCTAATTTCATTTGTTCTGTGGTATGTCCTTCCACCTTTAACATTGCTTTTTGATAGTAATATAAATTAGCATTAATTCTGATTTCTTTTCTGCCTAAATTTTTTGATTGTAAAAGTGTGACGAGATGGTCGTGTTTTACCCTGTCGAAAGCCTGTCTATGAAGCATATGTACAGATCCTGATTTATGTCCATGCATCGTTGTGCGAGTACATTTAAAGCGTATAATGCTTCACTTGTGCCAAAACCTTCTCGAAAACCAAACTGCGTCTCGCTGATATCTTGTTCCAATTTCCTATTCCTTCTGTTAAGTATTATTTTCAGGAATGCTTTCCAGGTACGGCTCATGAGACTTATTGTGCGATAATCTGCATATTGTTTAGCGTTGGAACTTTTGGAGATGACTACAAAAGTTGATATGAGCCATTCATCTGGTATGCTTCCTCTATTATATATGGTGTTAAATAAGTCCAGCAGAGTATCTGTATGTTCCCATTCTATCAGTTTGATTATTTCGACAGGTAATTCACCCGGCCCTGATGTTTCCCCTTGATGTTCTTCAGATTCTCATTGATTATGTTCTTAATTTCTTGTCTTGTTTCAATATTATTGAGGAGGGTGAGATCTAGATATGGCTTTCTTTTCTTCGGTGTTGTTTTTTTTCAGTTTAGTGTGGAGTGTAGCCACTACAGGATTATGGTTGGATGAAACATCCGCTCCTGGGTAGGTTTTTACCGTCTTTATGCTGTTTTTATACCGATCATTTATTAAGATGTAATCTCTCTGGTTTCTGACAAGATTATTAGGGTTATCTTGTGGGGATTTCCATGTATAAAGTCCTCGGTTTGGAAGCTTATAAGAAGTGTGTGTTATAATTAGATCATATTCTTAACTAAATTCAAGTAGTCTTATTTCTTACTCCAAGTCCCCATTCTCCAACGTATTTTTCAGCTTTACCTTTTCCGACTTTGACATTAAAGTCACCTAACACCAAAGTGATATCTCTGGGTTTCATCGCCTGCAAAATATTGCCAAGCTCTTCATAGAATTCATCTATAAATTCGTCTGATTTATCTGCTATCGGGGCATATATTTGAATGATATTAATTTTGCAGCGGTTGGTTTGGAGTTGAAGTATTATTATTCGATCGGATACAGGGATAAAGTTTATTACCGATTTGTTTATCTTCTTGGACACTAAAATTACGACTCCATACATGTGGTGATTGTCATTGTTACCTGAAAAGTATATTGTACGGTGGTTGTGGGGTATTCTCCACAGTTTGGCCATCGTGTGTCACTAATTCCTAAGATATCCACATTCCACATTCATTCTGTCCATTTCTTGCACACCATTGTTTATTTTTCCTGCTTTATATAAGCTCCGCACGTTCCATGTGCTTATTTTGATGTTCGACTTTCTTCTGATGTTAATCATCTTTTTGTTTTGATCTGCGTAGGGATTTCGCATGCTAACGACCGAAGAAGCCCTACAGCTTTCTGTGCTATTTCTTCTTCTGCCAGATCTTGGTCCCCGATCTCCATGATTAGTAATTGTTATCCTCTTTTGAGACATTGTCTGATGATTTTTCTTGGGATATCCTTTCGGATCTTTGCTGTGGTAGTCATGCCCTAAATCATATCAGCTCCTCCACCATAAGCTGTTGGCTAATATGAGGGGGTTGCTTATTCCGGTAACCATTCGGTCGACAGAGCATCGTCTGTTTTCTAGCAGGGTGTACCACGTGCAGGTGAAGCTGTCATTTGGGTCAGCTTTTATCGTTGATATTTTGCAGATATTTAGCTGTCACCCCCTTTCACCCCTTGTACTAATTAAGACTCTCCAAATCGGTTTCTTGTTCTTTCTGATATTAAAAAATATACTGATCATAAATTAAGCTTTATGGAAGACATCAATCAACATGACATTTGTGTGAACTTAATTATTTTACATTTAAAATATATATTATCGATCGTATTTTTTAAATTGTCTATAATGTCACTTATTTCGTATACTTCCAAATAATGATTACAAAAATATAAAACACATTATCAGAGTTAGTATTAAAACATAACTGATGTTTTAGGTCATTATCATCATTTAAGAATGTCATAATTCTTTTATAGATGCTTTAACCAGAAGGCAAACTTAAGCCCAGCCATTGGAGGAATTTCACTTGAAATTTCACCCTGTCCGTGTGAAAATCAATTAAAAACGTACGCCTACAATGGGCTGGCAATCCTCAATAAGCTTATTTTCGTACAATTTTAGAAATAATCTCGTCCTCGTCGTATATTTTCATCATGGCTGGGATTTGAGCTCCCTCATTGAATATGTTTCATTATGAGAATTTAGCGCAATTCTGTTCCGCGCTCCGGCTTTACATTGTTATTAGGAAATTAGTTTGAAGTATGGAAATCGGCACCCCGATTCGTGTTTCCAGCGTGTTTATAAAGTGTTTACGGCGAACGTGTGCAAGTATTCTGTAAATGTTACGATTTAATGGGTCTAGTGGGCTAGTTTAGGTGAAAAAGTCATATTTCGATATTCGTGCTGCCTTATTCAGAACAGAATTAAGATGGAATCTTAATGGTTTTTTTTTATAAGTATATGAAATATAGTCCAATATTTTATTTTGAAGAACCCGAAATAATTTAAAATTTTATATCGTAGATATTTTGCTCAAGCCTATGGGTTAATCTTTTTGATGTATTTCCTTCTTCCATGCAGTATGCTACATGTTGGTTCTTCCTCTAATATCTTCCTTATCTAGCATATCTCGAGTATTACTACTCATTCGGGCAGATAGATTCCAGAGATATCCATGCATATGATTTCCCACGGTAACGACTTAACGACGTTTTCTAACGCTAGGGTGTATGGTAAATAATTTTGGAGATGGGGCACACCTCTTATTAATCTTAATTTTTGTCGTTTACTGGATTCGCTTTTATTATAACACTAGCTGACCCGGCGAACTTCGTACCGCCTAAGAGCCAATAAATATCGTGTTAACTTTTAGCTAAACATAATTTATTGTTTTATTAACGTAAAAAAATCAATATAAAACATTTATTATGTTCAGTGGTTTATTAGGATAATATATTTAAAGAAAACAAAAATTCAATAAAAGTTCAAAAATCAAGTATTTCAATGGCGTGTCAGCAAGACATTGCTTTATTGCAGCTATGCATGTACATATATTGCTGCATGGGTTGACTCAGGTTGATTCTCTTTACTGAAGCACATTGTGATATACGACATTTTTTGTTTTATTATCATGCGCATTTATTATTAGTTTATTAGGATAATATATTTAAAGAAAACAAAGGTTCAAAAAAAGTACAAAAATCAAGTATTTCAATGGCATGCCAGCAAGACATTTGCTTTATTGCAACTATGTATATTGCTGCATTGGTTGACTCGGATTGATTCTCTTCACTGAAGCACATTGTGATATGCGATATTTTTCGTTTTATTCTCAGGCGCAAAATAAAGCAGATGGTTTGCCGCCACGTGAACATGCCACCTACAATTATGAGAAAAACATGCATTTTCTACATTCAGACCACAAACACTCAAAACTTGGCCTTGTGATTCGTTAATCGTCATGGCGAATGCAAGACAAAACGGAAATTGAATTCGTTTAAACTCAAAAGGCATATCGTTTGGGATCATCGGAATCCTCTGAAAGAGAACTTCCTCATCTTTGAATTTTCCTTTGAGTATCGTCGTAGATATGCAGCACGAAATGTTGGGCACACTATACCATTACAGCTCGTAATGATTGAAATGATGTTGGCCCACGAAGATTCACCAGCAACAACAGCAAATAGAAGCATTCCTCATGCTTCGGATGAACTGTGTCAATACGAACAAGAGCATCAGTATGACCTCACATCCGGATGACCTGGAACCGCATCGCCTTGCTTCCGACGTTGAAATTTCTTCGATGAAGCGTTCCAAGTGTAATAACGTGGCATCTCCGAGTAAAGCGACATTCCTGCAAACCGATCGCTTTGGCAAATCTCAAAGAAACAGGTCAATGTTGTCGCTGGAGGAGTTTCAGCACGTTGAACAACATTCGACGCGGTGAAATATACTCGTTGGCCATTCTCCAGATGCACCGCCAAATCTACAATAGTGGTATGACATTCGTGAATAGGGAATGAGAATATACGCCAAATCGCCTAATTGCAATTCACATATCGACCAACTTGATAGCGCGTAATTTTATAGTTGGTATTGGAGGTTTGGATGCCAAAAACCGCCATATCGCTGCCTTTCGTAACATATTTGCAGATGTATTTGATGGACTTCTTCGAATTGCAATACTCAATGTTGTTGCTTTACTATCGATATTTAAGCAACACTAAGTACGGATGACTGATCACCGAATGATATGAAATGATTGATACCAATTGACAGTTGTTGTCATTTATTCTCTATAATTTTTTATATTTTCCTATTCGAGTATTTTCTATGTATTTCAATATCTTTCTAGATTTGAATATGCTGCTTTCCCACTATTTTCCGTTGAATTTCTATCCTATAATGCGTAGTATGTCACTGATTTGCAGTGGACATCAAATATTACTAAAAAACTATAATCGTGCGTGACATGAGCTGTCAATTGCGGAAGATGACGGAGTTACAAGCCTAATTTATAACTAATTTTGTGTATAGTTTTTTATCCGATAGTTTTTCCGATATTTTAGTAGTTATTCTGCTATTCGGGGCGGAGACAAATCCAACAAACCAAAGATCATAAGTTATAAGTGGTGTAACTAACCCGACTTTGTTTTATATATATAGATAAGGAAGTTAACTCCTCCTTGACAGTTGTCAGAGTTATTTTGATACAATATTTATAACCTGACGTCAAAACGGTAGACTTCTCTCCCACCAAGTGTATTTTTAAGATGAATACAACGTCAAATCGATGGATTTAGCTGATACTTGATGGAAATTCATTGCAAACTTTTGAAAGGAAAACTTCGTTGTTTTCCTTTCAAAATGAATACAACGTGATGAGTTATATTGCATTATAACAGATTTTTTTACTAAATATATCAACCCTAAATATAAACAATGGTTTTTAAGAACAAAGAGAGAATATCAAAATAGAAAATGAGGACTTTGGGAAGACACTTGAAAGATCCGACTAACTCATTTCTATTCACTTATCTCATAAGTAGAAAAGGTCCTTATTTTACATCCAAAATTAATCTACAACTCGGTCTGCAATGTTTTACAGCATATTAGCCTTCTACAATATTCTGACTTGGCATATATCTTTCATACCGAACGTGCCATTTACTAGCCCGTCTTTAACTCCAACATATTTTGGGTTAACTTATCAGGCCGACACTATGAGGACCTTCAGATTGGCACTAGCTTTTCTCCTTTGTTCTCTTATTGACTTACAGAAGCTGAAAGTTATCACTAACTTGTATTGCCCACCTGTCATTTCATAATGTGATTACCATTGGTTATTTTCACCTATTTATTAACTTACATTTAAATTTTCATATATTTATTTGGGTATAAATTTTTAAGACTATAGGTGTGCTCGCAGATGCTACGCTTTCACTATTTACCAGCTTGCTTTAAATATTTGTTCCAAGCAAAAATTAAGCGAGAAATAAATAATATGCTGTT
Organism: Pissodes strobi; assembly: GCA_016904865.1. Lineage (NCBI taxonomy): Eukaryota > Metazoa > Arthropoda > Insecta > Coleoptera > Curculionidae > Pissodes > Pissodes strobi. Next base: position 684,541 of record MU182111.1, on the reverse strand, counting down.
ATACAATATTAAATGAAAATATTTCCGTCTTTAGGTGGATTACCATCTGAACCCAAATACTGTAATTTCAGCACGTATGCAAATAATTACATTCAAGCCTCGGTACATTTAATGCACGTAAATTAAGGTTGTTTTGAAACGCATCATTGTTAAAAGCATCGGCACTGGATTTATGCTTGACGTACTATCTCACCTTTTCATCTATCTAATCTAGATCTATTTGTAATTATCTTTGAGATAGGATTGCGATTAGAGTTAACCTTGATGGAAAATCATTTAATGTATAAGAACAAAACAAAAACAGAAAATTCGACTATGTTTTACCGCTAATAATAATGATAGTTGTTTCGACATATATCGATTTTAAAGTGACCAGATATATTATACGATATGTTACCAAGAGAAAATATCTATATTCAAATTAAATATTTTGGCATATTTTTGATTTTGGGGTTTGTAATAAGTTCTTGTCTGTGTTTAAGTTGTAATTGCAAAATATATTTGTTACGCTTTTCTAAATGTTTATGATATTTTTTCTTGACAACCGTATTTTCTTGGATAGTATTTATTTGAAAAAATAATTCTTGTTTTGTTTTGTTCACTTTTAATATTCTGGACCTAGTTATTTAGAAGCAATAATACGATTTATCTATTTTCTTTATTTTAAATAATTGTGTTCATTATATATGTACACCATACGCAATCTATAATCAAGTAATAGAAAATTTGAAATTCATAATACTAATTTTTCTGAAAGCAATTGAAGTAGACAATACATTATTTTTATTTACCCGTTAAGAGTTTGGCGCATTCATATCATCTGCTAATCAGAAATAATGCAGTTTTTCAGCACCACTGCAAAGGCAACCTGTTTTCTGAGTGCACAGGCGTGAATTTTTGCACTCTTGTATGCTCATAAGGGCAGTTATGTTTTTCTAAATTTTGTACTGGGTCCTCTTGGAAGAAATCGTTAAGCAACGCAAGAATGAAGAACATCCATATCAATCAATGCCCCCAATACTTAAGTAACCTGACGAAATGTCACTTTAAACTCAGGTCTTTATTTATATTTGTCCGTATTTTATTGTCCAAATAATTATTGTATTTTTCGGTTAATATATGTCATTAACTCCCCAAAAACTGTTAATTTTGTTAGTAACTTAAGATACTTGACGTGTTATTCCTAGTTTGAAGATTCAACTTTAGACCAAGAACAAAAGGTGAATTTACACTTATTTCCTTGAATGTATGTACATTTTGTACAGCTTGATTGAATCATCCAAAATGACAAATGTAATTTCTCCTTTCACTCTGGTTTCGTACAAAGTAAGAATCAAAAATGAACGAGAAAAGTAGATGACCCAATAACTCCTAAGTCGGTATTGGATGACCGCTACCTACTTTTTATGAAAGCAGTCCTGACGGATGCTTCAATGAAATTGAGAACAATATTATAATGTTAATTTCAAAATAATTAATCTCGCAAAAATATGATTCAAAGATATATTTGAACAAGTTCTCGCGTGAAGCAAGGTCAATCATAAAAATCATGCAAGCACGTCTACGTACTTCACGTATGGCCCTCCGCTCACTTCGCTCGCTTCGGAGACGCAACCAAACAAAACCAACCCAAATTTAAAAAAAAGAAACAAACATAACCTTAACAAAAATAAGAAAAAACATGTCTTGCCACCGACCGGATTCGAAGGCGGACTACCCGTATCACAAGCACAGGACCAAACCACTCACCAGCAGACCTGTTGAAAGCAATTCACTGGACCCTAAAACCATAATTCTGATACAACGTTGCGTCACGTCGCGTCGTGTGGAAAAATCCTAAAAATTTGGTGTACCTAGAAATGAATGAGGAAAAAGAGTTTATGCACAAATATATTTTCATTATATCTCTCCAAAAACAACAACACACAAAAATAAAAAAAAAATTAACAAATAATTGCACTGTTCTGCATTTTAAAACTTTTTGTTGCTCCATAATATTTGTTTCGCTCTTTTGTGTCTATTTTAATGTGCTGATTTCAAATATGGCCTTGGTTTTTACTTATCACCCATAAGTTGTTAAAGAAAAGAAGAACACAAAAAAGGTAGAACGAAACCATAAAGTAAATTAAAGAGTCTAGGTCACAATTTTCTCACAAAATATACTTTGTTTTCGATTTAAAAAAAGAGGATATAATCATAGCAATTATTTTGTTTTTCTTTTCTGGGATCGGTTTCACATTTGAGGGTCCAACAGTAGTAAGCAGAGATGTTTTGGGTTCATTTTGCACTGTACCGCTTTTCCTTTGAGCAATTTGCTGGTGAAATATGTAAGCATGTTTATCTGTTTATCTCAAATGCGAATGAAGAAAATGCAGTTTAAGTGGCATGGTGCCACCTTCCTTTTAAGATTGGATAAATTCTTCAACTAGTCCTGTATAACTCTCAGATTTTTTATTTCCTAGGAATTTGATGTTTTTCTCCAAAACTGCAAATTCAAAATTATTGTTCTTGAAAAGTCCTCCTATTTGCGGATAAACGAACATGCCTTCTTTAAGCTTTGTCTCACTTAGGCGAGAATTTCTCTTTCAAATAAAGAAAGGTATTTGCTTCTGTATAAAGGGCTTTAACAAAAAAATTTATAAGCCCTATTTATAGATACCGAGTAGATAAATAGACTCATTATGGAAGTTTTTGAGACCGAGTACAACTTTTTCACGTTTCGGCCATTCATTAACTACATAATGTTGGTTATTTTCGATTTTACTGTTGTTTGCTCTCATTCTCTTTAGCGGTACCTGTCTTGGATTCTAAGGTTTCTTTTTCGCTTCTTGATGGAACATCTTCTAGTGAGACACTTTTTTTCTGCCTGAACATTTAATTTTTTCCTTCTAGCCTTTAGTGCGGGACTTTCTTCTTCGATTGTCCTTAAAATATTTTGCAAAGCATCTATCTACCCGGATCGTCCGTAAAATTTGCTTCATCGTAGTTCACTATGGCTGCCGGGTCTACATTTTTCAATTCACTAGCTAGCTTGTCGAAGTACTGGTTCGGCGATCAATTATGGCCCGACTTTGTTTTATTGCTTGAGATAATCTTTGCAACAAAACATCTTTATGCCCCTGCATAAATGACAAAATCCACTACTTTCCTGGTTTATTTTCCTTGAATGTCGACATACCCGACGGACGTCTCTTCTATTTAAATAATGTATGATCAGTTCTCTAATATCTTTACATTCTAATTAAGACCCTAATCCGTTGCGATATAGTAAAATTTAGAACAGCTCTTTCATCCGTACTTGATAACGCACATTGACCACCACGATTTTTTTCGTGCAAATTTTTCTCTATTCGATATAAAGTTTTCACCGGAATTCCATACCGTTCGCCGATATCAGAGAGATTTCAGTAAAAATAAGTAATTTGATAATAGTGATGAAGAAATTACAGATAAGAATTAAATATTTATCTACAAATTAAAGGAAAATAAAATCGTTTTTAATAAATCACAAGTTACGCAAGTTAAACTTACATCAAAACAGCTATCAAAGGACATTAGTAAAATGAAGGCAGATGTAAAAAAGAAGTTAAACGTTAATAAGACAGGTAATATAGCAACGATCTATAAAGCACTTCGGAAAAATTATTATTAGAAATTTTGGATGTAAAGAACCCCGTTTAAAAAAAATATATGTCCCACCTTTATATACAACTGAAGTGAAACTTCTCAAAGATATATTAGGAACTGAGCTTTTTTTAGCTTTTTTTCCTAGATTTTGCCCCCCGTTTCGACACTTTTTTTAAAGCATTTTTTTCCTTCCATTTTCCCCATCCCCGACCTCGTACCTCAATTCCTTCACCTTTTTTTCACCGAAAACCACGTTTCTAAAAAGTTTTTATTATTTTTTTTTCTTATTTCATTTTATATTACTTTTGTTAACTTTCCGAACAACTTTTTACGTTTTTTTTTTAATTTTGTCTCATTTTTTCAAACATTTTTGGGTAACGGCGTCGTTCTCGATTGAACTCTACCCTAAAATACTCACAGCGACAACCTTTAACCATAGAATATTTAGAAGTATTAAAGATATCAAAGAGCTAAAATATGTACAGGGTGGCTCGAATTCGTGTCTGTGTATGGGGAACTCGAAAACCATAAGAGATACAGTGTCGGTCAAATTATGGCAAAATTGCGCATTTAGGTGCCTAGCCACATGCCGTTTAGAAAGTTTTAAAATTCCGAGTATTTCCGGAGATATCCGGAAAAAACCGAAATTTTGAAAATTCGTTTTATTTTTTTCCTGGGCTTATTTAAAAACGGATTTCAAATTCAATTGCCCTCTTGCATTGCCACTTTTTCCGCTCTATCTAATGATGGTATCCAGTTTGAAATCCGACGTTTCGTCTTCAAGGGATCATCATCAACTTTCTTTTTTTTAAATACGAACTTTAATTTTTTTATAGTTTTTTCAGATGGTATTGGCGTTATTAATATGACTATGTATTTTTATTTTTTTTTATTTTATTTTTTTTAATTTTTTTAAATTTTTATTATTATTTTTTTAATTATATATTTTGCTTTGGCGTAATTGTAAATAATTTAAGGTAGGTAATTTTGAAATTTTTATATTCTATAAAACTATTTTATTTTGTTTTTTGTATTAAGTGGAAAATTGGAGCGTATTAAAAATAAAAAATAGTAAAATTATTTCTTACGAGAATATGGTAATGAACTATTACTCAAACAAGTTGCTTACTGCAAAGATAAAATATTCCCAACTTTTAACCATTTAAAAAAATTATTTAATAGAGAACATCAACAATTTATAATCATACTACGTGATACTATAGGAACTTTGATGGAAAAACACCTATTGGAATTTTGCTTATAAATAAAATGCACTAAGCAACTTGTTTGAGTAATAGTTCATGGCCATATTCTCGTAAAAAATAATTTTATTATTTCTAATTTTTAATACGGGCTCCAACTTTCCACTTAATGCAAAAAACAAATAAAATATTTTTATAGAATATGAAAATTTCAAAAGTACCTATCTTAAATTATTTAAAATCACGCCAAAGCAAAATATATAAAATAAAAAAAATAAAAAAAAATAAAAAAAAAAATAAAAAAAAAATAAAAACACACTCATATTAATAACGCCAATACCATCTGAAAAACGATAAAAAAATTAAAGTTCGTATTTAAAAAAAGAAAGTTGATGATGATCCCTTGCAGACGAAACGTCGGATTTCAAACTGGATATCATCATTGGATAGAGCGGAAAAAGTGGCAATGCAAAGGTGGAATTAGATTTGAAATCCGTTTTTAAATAAGCCCAGGAAAAAAATAAAACGATTTTTCAAAATTTCGTTTTTTTCCGGATATCTCCGTAAATACTCGGAATTTTAAAACTTTCTAAACGGCATATTGTTAGACACTTAAATGCGCAATTTTGCCTTAATTTGACCGACACTCTATCTCTTACGGTTTTCGAGTTCCCCATACATAGACACGAATTCGGGCCACCCTGTACATATATGGCTAGGCTATGCATTACACAAAATTTACGAAAAGGTATATTGTGAAATTTGTCGTCCTTTTCTTGAAAGTAAAGAAAGTTTTGTAAATAATGATTATTTTATTTATTTGCAACGGGGTGCAGATATAATGAAGAGTGCCCTATATCATACGTCTGCTATATATGAAAAAATGTAAATGACACCTCCATTGAACATGACTTTTGGAAATTTTGTGTTATTTTCTTACGTTTTATGCCCCCCTGCCGCTGCTAGAACGCTGCGGCGCCTAAACACCTGAACACAATAAATATTCTTTTATTGAGAAATTGCATTAGTCTGCGCGTTTTTTGACCAGATGCTTTAACTAGAATTTCTTCACCTATACCTTAGACCTTCTATAAATTATTTATTTGTTCACATTTGTTACAGTTTACCAGTATTATTGAGGTCGATTGTCGTAGCCGCAGGCATCAGGACGGGACATAATACCTGCCATCTTGTTAGAGAACTGCGCCAACGAACTAACACCCGTTTTTTTCAGGCGTTTTCTCTGTCTTACCGAAAATAGATTTACCCATCTTCTTGGAAAGTCGCTAGAGTGCAACCTGTTCCAATACCATGCTCTCAAACTATCGCCCAATTGCCTTGCTTCCAATAATCTCCAAAGTCATGCAACGTGTAGTCAATCAACAACTACTCAAGTATCTCTAGAACAACAGAATAATCAGCGATAATCAAAACGGCTTTCGCAAAGAGAGATCGCCAGGAGAATTATTGGCCTGTTACTCACATATGGAGTAGGGCAATTATTAAGAACTACGGAGAGTCTCGAGCGGGGATATTTCGAAGGCATTCGACAGAGTTTGACATGACGGATTGCTCAACAAACTGCCGTCCTTCGGACTGCCAGCCTCTCTCTGCGGCTGGCTTGCCAATTTCCTTAAGAACCGATCTTTGAACGTTACAGTTGATGGACACGTCTTAGACACATTCACCATTAACGCGGGCGTCCCTTTGGGCGCAATACTTTCATCAACTCTTTTCCTCATCTATATGACCTGCTGACCGAAACGAATCATCCTGTTTACATTTTTGCAGATGACAGTACACTTGTCTCCCAATTTAGATCAGAAAAACCTTTACCAGCGACTGAGACTTATCATCGGAGACAGGAGCAGATTACAGCAATTAATCAAGACCTAGAGAAAGTTCAAAGTTGGGGCGACATACATTTGGCCCAGGCCAATGAAGCAAAGACCCGAGCAGCCCCGTTTACCAAGAGAGCCAATACGGCGGGCTCTGACATCATTATGGCAGAATCGACCATTCCTCCATCCTCGTCAATCGGACTACTGGCTATCTCGGTCAACAGCAATATATCCTGGCATGACCACGTTGCTAACATTGCAAAATCAGCCTCCCAGAAGCTTGATGCGCTATTTCGCAACAAAAAACTGTATAGACCGCAGCAGTTGCTCTTGCTCTACAAAGCGCAAATAAGACCGTGCTTCGTGGATTAAGCCTTGTCCAGAATTTGTTTTGGATGGCGATCATGTTTTTGCAAGCCTTGTTCAAAAGTTATTTCATACTCGAAAAAATTCCAAATAGACCAACCCACTAAGATGTCTCACATTGCTAAGGTTAACAAGATGAAGTCCGATTCCATTCAGTCAACATTAAAACAGTCTTTTGAGATTTTTCAAAACGAAATGCATGACCAGTCAGAATTTAACGAAGATCTATGTAAAATGTTTTCGGCTGCTAATATTCCTTTAGGCAATCTGACCAACCCACAAGTAAAGGCTATTCTTCAAAATGTAATGCTCCAGATGAATTAACATTAAGAAAAAACGTCATTGGAAAGTGTATGGTACCGTGCTAGATGAAATAAGAATTAAATTAGTGGCAACTATATGTATATTACGATGAAACAACTGATTCATGTGGTAGTTACATAGTCAATTTAATGATAGGAAAACTCGCAGAAGAAGAACCTGGAAAAGCTTACATCATAGCCGTAAAAGACCTGGAAAGGAACAAACAACCTTACAGTTACCCTTTTTATTCAAGAAACATTAACATATTTCTTTTTGCCGAATTCAGTTCCTATAGATATAATTCTTATCCTGTTGTGCCCTCTATAGCGTAAAGGCAAGACGAAATTTAAACATGTTTTATGAAAATTTAATTCATGTGACTTGCCTAGCTCACGGATTAAATAGGTTTGCGAAAATTATTAAAACTGTAAAGAAAAATTTCAAAATGTTAAAGTGGACCGAAGTTAATGTATGTTAAGTGTAACTATAAAATTTCTAGCAGACAGACAACTAGAAGAATCGTGTACAAGTCTACCAGAGTCGATGAATATAATAGAAATATGTGTAGAAAATTGTAAACAAATACGAGATGAGGTAGGAAAAATAGTGGTAGCATAATTAGAAAGTTTAAACCTAGGTTTTAAAGCAAGTCGTAATCATAATGTCAGGGAAAATTGTATATAATTTGGCTATTGAACCTGCTTTAGTTCCAAAATAACAATTGTGCCCTATAACTTCAGTTGATGTAGAGAGATCGTTTTCTTTGTACAAGCATGCCCTTATTGATAAACACCACAATTTTTTAATTCAAAAGCTGAATCACACGTAATAACTAGTGAATATTGTAATTGTGGTTTAATAAAGTATATACACCTTTAATTTATTTTTATTCAATACTCAATCCCCTAATTTAGTGAAAATTTAATTTAGAAAATCAAAATTTAGTTAATAATACTAGGGATAATTAGTACACTGCTTTTAGATGTTTCAAAATAATTTAATGAGATATTTTTCTCTAGAGAAAAATATCTCATTAAATTATTTTTTGAAACATCTGAAAGCAGTGTACTAATTATCCCTAGTATTATTATTCAACGATGTTTCACAAGGATTCTACCGCAGTATAGTTGTTTTATTACTGCATATCCATTACATATTTATGTATTTTTTGCGTATATCCTGCATATATTAAAAAATAAAATCTGCATATATGGTTGCATATTATTATTAATTATTATAAAGCATGTAAAATTTTTAGAAATTTAATCTTGTTTGACAACAAACTTGATAAGATATTTAATGCCGACAATGACTAAAAATGCCCAATTATAACTTAAAATCGACCTCAATTTGTGACTTAAACTACTCGATTGTTAGTCAAAAGACTCCGATTGGGTTCGACATCCAATTTCCCCCTAAATCTCAAGTCAAGAGATTAAACTGTCAGCTTATTGGACCTGGACGAGCATCGATAGCTTTCCTGTTTCGCGACTTGTTACACTATTTTTCCCGCTCTTTGATCGTTGTAAATATTATTTATTATAGGTAAATTTTGCATGCTATGGTTTGGATTATTTTTAAAAATAAATATTTATTTATTTGTCGTTTGCATTTTATGCCCCTGTAAAGCAAAATTTGTTCTTCGACATGATAGAGTACAATGTTATTTCTATAAAGCAAATACATTTTAAAAAAGATTCCTTCCACATAAGTAAATACTAATAGACCAGTCAGCGACCAAAAAGATAAAGTTATAAAATTTCGCTGTACGTTGCAGGTCCATTTATTATATAACGACGCCCCCAAGAAATATGACGTCCATCAATACCTCCTATGCTTCCATCCATTCGATACGTTTACGTTTCTTGTAGAACAGGCCTTACTCCTTTTTACGTTAGCCTAGGTCCTCACATGAAAAGAGACCCCTTAAAGAAATAGATAAACAAAAACATTCGACGGCTCCTTTAATTTTCAATTTTTTATCCACACTTCCTGTACCAAACGTTGAGTTTGTTTCGTCCAGTATCTACAATTTTACTCGCTTAGCGTATAATTAGATAAAAAGTGAAAAGGTGAGAAAATAAAATATTTAAGGCGAAATTTTATTTGCATATATTGATGGAATTATTACACTTTAGTCGAAAGCAGTCGCTGTATAAGACAAGCTCACTGCTGATGTTTTTTTCTACGCAAAATATTCTGCGTGGTTTGTCACTTACATCAGTATCCAATACAATTTGGTGAACGTTTGAACGACCATTCTATAAGAATACGTCCGCATCTTACCTTAGATCTCCCGCTTTTAAGCACACTATAAATTATCTTCGTATTTCTTGAATATTTTATGCACTGAAGACCACGAGATTGTTAACGGCTGAGTAAAATAAATACAATTTTATGCAATCCTGTTCAGACAGCTTAAGCCAAAAGTATTAATTTCATAAAATTAAATCATGTTGGTATTCTAAACAAAAAAGACATTTCAGTGATGTGTCACAGAATGACACGATCGACACCTATTGTTATTTAATAAATAGTTGACGAGGTCACGTTTTAAAAAAATTAACAGCTGAAGTATTTTTAAGTTCTTTAGACTTTTGTCTAATACTATACAGAGATCGGGAAATATATGGAATAATGCTCGTATCTTTTTAAGCATCTGTCTGATAAAAAAAAAATTTTAATATTTTTTTGCTGCATTTAGCGGTCTTGATTTATTTTATACCGACCATGTATATATCATGACAATCAATTTTTTTTTTATTAGCAGCATATCTTTTTTTCATTCGACACCTCACGTTTGTTTGCATACGATGGGGTAAAATATCGTCAACCACATAATTAAATTTTCGAGGAAAATCGAATACTCCATTCTTTATTAAAAAAAAGGGCAAACATGTTTGATAAAGGAATAATAGTAAAATAGCAATTATTTAATTACAAAATTATCTAGTTGAATGTTCAAAATTACATCCATTGCTATCAGTACACAATTCCACCGAATATACATGAAAGATTGTCCCACATTCCTTGGTATTATTTCACCAACAATCCGTGCTAGAGCTCGAGACCTTGAGTCCTCCAAATTATTTGGCCGTACTCCATAGTTTTTTTTTTCATGTAACCCCACCAAAGTCGTAAGATCTTAAGTCGGGTGATCGTGCCGGCCATTCGATTATTCCCCTACAGCCCCCTTCCCCTTGCCCTGGTATTTATTATTGGGATCAAATCCATGCGGTTATTACCGTGAGAATGGGCTTTTTGCATCACGAATACGATTTCGTATCAGTAAGTCCAAATAGCTGTATGTTTTTCGGTAACTATCTATGAAAAATGGCCCAATTATAAAATTATTGAATATGTCCTTCCAAACATTCACTTTTTTGTGGCTAGAAAATAAAATGTATTATCGTTCCAAATCACTCGTCGCCACATAGAATCTATCTCATACCGGCAATAGCACATAATCTGTAAGCTCTTGTTGATCTTGCATGCTTCCAATCTCAGCACATTACTTAATAATTTAAGACAAGATTTTAAAATAGGACAACGATTTAAACTCCATTCGCTGAACAACACAACATGTTACATATTTAAACATCAATAGTGAATAACATGTAGCATAAACTTCATTCAAAACAATGGCAGATGCTTAACCCATGAATTATGGACAGGATAGGATGGTCAAATGGACGTGGAAAATATACGCCGATGGCTGTTATATTGATTAGTCGTGACGTAGGCGCGAGACTAGAATCCCACGTCAATATAGAAAAACATATTTTTTTATAAGACAGTTAGTGCACTCGCACGTTAGAAAATTTCCCACAAGGGGATTGTTTCCAAACTTCGTGCTCCTGGGAAAAATATATGATTTTTTAAAATTAGTATATCTAAGAGAAACTAGTATAAAAAAAACACTAAGATCACGTTCAGATAAAATCTTCGGTTTTACAGGTCGTTGGCAGATTATCTTTACACAATCGAAAAATGATGAAATATTGACATACATGAACATGCCTCGTAATAAAGCACAAAAATATATTTTACATTTAAAAGCATGTCACAAACCGAAAATAAGAAATAAAACTTAATTAGCTATTTTCCTCAATTTATTTTAATTTTTTTATTGCACTCAGAAAGTGATTCACTTAATTTCATTTTATTCTTATCTTTAAACTTTGAATTTCTATAATCAATGCGATTTATTCATCTTAATTTGCAAAAAAGTCTTTAATTGTATTTAAAGGATAAGAACTATTCTCCTTGTATTTTTTTGGTCAAATTAGTCCTTTTCGAATTTATTCGCCATGGTGGATTTCAAAACAACTATTCTTATTTTTCACTCGTTTCAGCCAATTCTTTAATGGTTTTATTAGTCCCCCATATGATAACTCTTGTACCCAAGAAGGAATTTTATAATTATTGTCTTCCTTTATTTTGCATAGACTTGGTTGTGAATGTTTGTGTTTGTTGGCTAGGTATCCAGCAATATACTCTAGGGCATCATGAGTCATTTCCTGATGAGACGAAGCACCATCATCGGGATTTTCTGTAGAAGCACATCGTGTAGCTGAGGAACAAAAAAGAATGAACCACTACAACTTGTTTCATATTTTTTTTCGGTCATTTTGACACTTGCAGATTCCAACATTTTTGAAACTGGGAAATCGTCTGGAGCCATATCTTCAGTATTGACCTTACTGTGACATAGTTTTTGCCCAAGATAAACATTCTTATGCGATAAATCGCAAATAAAGAAATAGGATGCTCATATATTGGCAACAATGTCTGAATCAGAAGATGAAAAAGTTTGTGATATTGTAAAGTGTAAATACTGCAAAAAACCATCCAAAAATCAGTAGCGTCCTATACAATGTGTGAAGCTCAGTACCATACATCATGTGCTTTACGAATTCCAGGCCTAGTAGCAGTTGGAAACAATAATTTTGCGAAATGTTGTCTTATCAAAGAAAGCGAGGTTAGTGACACCAATAATCAGACACACTCAATGTAAGCTAATGAAGCTATTTTAAAACAGCATCAATGTAAAGCTGAAATTTTAAGTGATTTAAAAGAGAAAGAGCGACGAATTTGTGAAAAATTTGATTTGCTGGAGAAAAATATAAGCCTAAACACGCCAAGATCCCATGAAACCATCTTAATTTTGGCATCACCGCGAAATCCAAATCTAGAAACCAATTCGACTGGAGACAAATCAGCTGTTTCTAAATCGATCGACTCCTCTTCTTCTTCCTCCTTGAGAATCGGTCCTAGCAACCAAAACAAAGAAGATGATGATGTTAACGCAAAACAGCTAACAAATATCAACAAAGAGAAAATGAAAACTAAACAATTAAATAAAGAATCCACCAACACGAAGACAATAGAAATTACTCTGAGCCAAGTCAGCTGTGCCGTTAACCACGCTTTAGCACCGCCGCCGTCCAGTCAAGACGACAGGCCTTTTATATTATTACGCCTCTTATAAAAAGCGCACGCAGCGCGGTTCTGCAAGAGATGAAAATACGTTTATGGCAGCTAAAAGCAAGATGTGGTTGTATGTCACACCTGAGAATGAATAAATTAACAACTTCTAATATGGATGATCTCACAGTCGAACAACGGAAAACGATAGGAAACACACATTCCTTAAAAATAGGTGTCTCTCCAGAGTTATATGCAGATGTCAACAAATGCGAATTTTGGCCATCTTGAGTCATTTTCAGACGCTTTAACTTTAAGAAGCAAAAGCCTGATGATATTCAAACTGCAAATTTTCAGGTGATAACCGACAATCACGTAAGAGTCTAAAAGTGTATTACCAAAATGTGCCTAAGAACCAAATTACAGGACTTTTCTCTCTCTGTCAATTATGAGGATTATGAATCACTGAATCATCTCTCAATAATGATATACATGACAATGAACTTAATATTCCAGACTATGATATTTACCGAGCAGATAGAAGCAGAGATACAAACAAAATCACAGTCAAAGGCGGAGCCTTAATTGATGTCAAAAAACTACTACCATCAGTAAAAATCAATTCTAGTTTCATGTTTGTAGAAGTGACAACAGGACAGAATAAGATCTTGTTTGGATGCACTTACCTGCCTCCAAGCTCAAATGAATGTCTGTACAAGGATTATGTAGAGTCCATGGAAGAAATTTACCTTAAACATGATTTTGCTATGTCATATCTCTGCGGTGATTTTAACCTGCCAAATATACAGTGGACTAATGATGCTTATGGATGCAGACAAAATGGATCTATTTCAAAGAAGGTAGAACTTATTTCTGATCTCTTTGCAGTATTAAACTTTATACAAATAAATTTAGTTCCTATTTGCGTTGGTAATTTTTTGGATCTTCTCTTTACTAACTGTACTGATTCAAATAAGAATTGTGGATGCTCCTTTTGTAAAATGTCATAGATTTCACCCTGCTTTAATGTTTTATGTAAAGTGTGATAATTATCAATTTTTCGATTATGACTACTATTTTAGAGATTTTATTAATGCTGATTATAGATTAATTAATGAAATGTTAGGCTCCTTTGATTGGGAGAAAATTTTAGTCACACGTGACATAAACAATGTTATTGATTTATTTTATTATATTTTATATTTTATAATTGAATCTTATGATCCTAACCGTCGATGCAAAAATAGGATTTTTCCAAAGTGGTGTTCCTATGATTTGAAACAAGCCATATTTAAAAAGAAAATAGCACATAAAAAGTACAAAGTTTCAAGTTTAATCCAAGACTATGAAGTATTTACCCATGTAAAAATTTACTATCATCATGTCACAAAAATCACATTCTTGAGCTTGAAAACACTGTCAATAACCAGCAGGATTTCTGGAAGTATGTTAATGGTAAGCGAAAAAATAATAGCATACCAAGTCTTATGCAATTTAATGGCAGCTCCTCAACAGAACGAAAAGCCATATCAAACTATTTCAAAGATTGAAGCATCTGTGTTTAACAACTCAGATAATACCTTGGAAGAGGAACCTGCCTTTCATATGCGTAGATTTGAACTTTTGTGATATTAATGTATCCGATGTGCTCAGTGGCATTGAATAAAAGAATTTAAAGCTATCAAGCGGTTTTGACAACATATCACCAACTTTTATTTATAATAATTGTAGATTCCTCTTGTCTGATATACTACAGAAAGTTTATGCTCTCACTCCAAACTGATCAATTTCCAGAAAAATGGAAGGAATCATTTGTGAAGCCAATCTTTAAAGATGGAAATAGGTCACATGTAGAAAACAATAGACACATATGTCATATTAAAATTTTTTCCAAAATATTTGAATCAATTGTAGCATCTAAGATAGGCCCAATAATTAAAAATACAATCAATGAACAACAACATGGTTTTATTGGTGCCAGATCAACTGTAACAAATTTAACCATTTTTTCGAATTATTTGCTGGAGGCCTTGGAGGGTGGGTGTCAGATTGACGTCGTCTACACTGATTTCTCCAGGGCTTTTGACTGAGTAAATATAAACATCCTGTTGCAGAAACCCTCGGCTTTTGGTCTTTGTGGCAGGCTACTCTCTTGGTTGAAAAGTTTCCTCACGGATCGAAAGCAAACTGTGAAAATATACAACATCCTTTCTTATATAATTAAAGTTACATCGGGAGTCCCCAGGGTGGTCACTTATCATCAATACTTTTCATCTGTTTTTTAAATGAAATTCTCAAATGCTTTAAGCACTGTGAGGTACTCTTCTACTGTGATGACCTAAAAATATTTAAATCGGTAAAAAGCACTAATGACTGTTTATTGATTCAACAGACAGATTTTTTAAATATGTTTTAAAAAATGATTTAATTTTAAATATTAAAAAGTGCAAAGTTATGAGATTCTATAGAACTTCTAGTCCACATTTTTATGCCTACAACATTGATGGTACCAGTCGGGAGACTGTAGTAAAAATTAAAGACCTTGGTGTTATGCTGAATACCACTGTTAGTTACTGTGACCACATTGAGTATATTAGGAACAGAAGTCTGAAGATGTTAGGTTGTGTTAATCGTAGTTTATCAGATTTTACTAACATCTATAGATTTAAAGCTATTGTTCCATGATCACCTTTTTATGATACTCACATAATCCAGCTTGAAATAGTCCAGAATAAATTTCTAAGATTTATTGGGTACAAACTAAACATACCATATGACAAATCAATTATGATGAAATCCGTAATTTATTAAATTTACCAAAGTTAGAAAATAGAAAAAATTACTTAGTTTTAAGTTTTTACAAAATTTTAAACGACAAAATAGACTCGTCTCATATTTTGCAAAATATATGCTTCTCAGTACCACAAGTAAACCTGAGAAATCATGGGCTATTTCACATAGAATTCCATAGGACCAACTATAGCCAGAATATCCCCACTCAAAGACTGTGCAGATCTGCAATTTGCTAACCAAAGACATAGATTTTTTCAATAATAGCTTGGATGAATTTAAAGCATTGTTAAAAAAAAATATAATGTGATATAAATATTAATTAGTGACTGTGTTTGGAAAAATCATTTTAGGTTGTAATGTTACTTATTGTTTAATATAATTTTATTTTGATGTGATTATTTTGTAAAATCAATTGTGAAATGGTTTATCCATCCACAAATAAATTTACTGTGATATTATGTGTGTTAGTGACCAGAATTGGCATCTGCAATGTTGTTGTTAGGTATAATTTTAGTAGGTACTCAGCATTTTTTTTTAATATGTTTTTATGTGATGAATTTGTAATAGTATATTATTTTATATGGAGGAAAAGTAATACTTTTCATGGCG
>MU182111.1:595383-635674 GCA_016904865.1 Pissodes strobi | reverse complement strand
TGTTTGTTTAGACTGTATTTGAAATATCCCTAAGTTATATTTAAATATATATTATATATAACTTTTTTTAGTCTTACCTTGAATTTTCCATGTCGCGTGTCACCAAATTAATCTAATTCAAAACCGGTATTTACCGTGGTTTTTATCCAACAGCACGTGCACCTGTTGTGAACAAATAAATAAATGTCGTTTAAAGCTAATTACTTAGGAGGCGCCATCTATTAACCAAAGAGTAAAGCTCCATATTATCGAAGTTTCGTCTTTGGCTTTTAAAACGAGGGTTAAAATCTGCAACACACCAGATATTCAAAATTCATGTTTGTCTAATATTACAACGTTATTACCTTTGTCTGCTTTTAGATATAAAACGTGCAACACATTTTATTCTTATTAAAGTTTAAAAATAAAATAATTTTTTGTTTTAATCAAAAAGAAATCTAGCCCCCTAGAGTCGTGTTTCAATTGCCCGGCCCCAGTAGTGGGGTCGTTTGAGCGCCACCTGTTCTATCCAACTAAACGGAAAAACCTCTGCTGGTGTTGTGCAGGGTGGCAGCCCCGTCTCCAGGGGTGAGGTGGCGAGGCAGCCGCCTCGGGCGGCCGATTTTTAGGGGCGGCCGTTTTTATTTTTTCTATAAAATTTTAATGTGATTGTATGTAACGCGGTAAACAGTCTCGCAATGAATATGAAAACGCTTCATTCGTACTATAAGCAGCTCATCGCCCGTTGTATGCAATAATAACTAACGCCTTAAAAAATTAAACTCCACTATATAACATAACGGTCTATTCGCAATTAGCATTAGCAGTTTAAATTCGCAGTGAATGAAAAATCGCATTAACAGTCGCAACTGCTAATGAAAAATCGCGGCTTAGCAAGTTGCCGAAATGCAACCCGATTGATTGATCGACTATGTAGCACATATATAATGCGTGGAGCGAGCTCATGTTACATATACGTACTCATGCGATTTTTTAGACCAAAAATTCAAACTTCACGCCCCCAAATACCCTCTAGGGTACCCACATCAAAATTTATTTTTTTCGACAATTATTTTTGAAAATATTTTTTTTACAGAAACATTTAAAGGGATCCACGTACATGTCACCAACGTACAAATAATTTTTTTTAAATCACATGCAGGGTGGTAAAACCACAATCTTTCCCAAAAAATTCCCTATTTTCGAAAGATTTCGGTACAACAAACTCGTCCGATTTTTTAGATCAAAAAATCGAACTCCGTGCCCCCAAATACTCCTCTAGGGTACCCACATCAAAATTTATTTTATTCGAAATGTATTTTTGAATTTTTTTTTCGCTTTCATTACAGAAACGGTTAGAGGGATCCACATACATATCACCCACATACAAATAGTTTTTTTTAAATCACAACATATTTCCCCAAAAAATCCTCTATTTTCAAAATATTTCGGTACAGCAAGCTGGTGAGATTTTTTAGATCAAAAATTCGAACTCCGCGCCCCCAAATACCCCTCTCTAGAGTACCCACATATTAATATTTTTTTTCGCTTTCTTTACAGAAACGGTTAGAGGGATCCACGTACATGTCACCCACGTACAAATAATTTTTTATAAATCACGTACAGGGTGGTAAAACCACAATTTTTCCCAAAAAAAACCCCTATTTTCAAAATATTTCGGTACAGCAAACTCGCGCGATTTTTTAGACCAAAAATTCGAACTCGACGCTCCCAAATACCCTAGTCTACAGTACCCACATCAAAATTTATATTTTTTCGAAAATTATTTTAGAAAAAAAAATGTTTTGGCTTTTATTACAGAAACGGTTAGAGGGATCCACGTACCTGTCACCCACGTACAGGGTGATTCCCTATAATGTCGCCCCCCTTTAACTTTTCTATTTTAAGTGTCTCAAAAAAATTAAAAGTATGGTTATATAAGTACTGAAAAATACTTTTTTTCTGCGTATAAAAAATATTGGAAAAATGATCAGTATACAGGGAAAAACAAAAAGTTAACTTTTTTTCAATGGAACACCCTATATATGAATTTATTTTTCGATTCCTCGTAAAATTTTAAGCATATTTTATGTATGATGTTATACCTCTAGAGTGAGTAGTTTCACAGCTATAAACAGTTGAAAATCGGTACTTTGGCTACTTTCCACCTTGGTAGCAAGGAGATCATTAGAGATGGAGTAAAATGAATTTCACATTCCTATCTTAACTTTCCAAGAGCTATCTGATGGTGCTAACTTATGGTACCTACCGAGGTACCAGATTTGGTACCCATGGTACCGCCTGCCAGTTAGTACCGTCAGATAGCTCTTGAAAAGTTAAGATAGGAATGTGAAATGTATTTTACTCCATCTCTAATGATGTTCTTGCTACCAAGGTGAAAAGTAGCCAAAGTACCGATTTTCAACTGTTTATGGCTGTGAAACTACTAACTTTAGAGGTATAACATCAAACATAAAATATGCTTAGAATTCCACAAGGAATCTAAAAATAAATTCATATATAGGGTGTTCCATTGAAAAAAATCTAACTTTTTGGTTTTCCCTGTATACTGATAATTTTTCCAATATTTTTTATACGCAGAAAAAAAGTATTTTTCAGTACCTACATAACCATACTTTTATTTTTTTCGGGACACTTAAAATAAAAAAGTTATAGGGGGGCGACATTATAGGGGATCACCCTGTACAAATAATTTTTTTTAAATCAAGTACAGGGTGTTAAAACCACAATTTTTGCCAAAAAATCCCCTATTTTCGAAATATTTCGGTTCAGCAATCTCGTGCGATTTTTTAGATCAAAAAATCCCTCCGCGCCCCCAAATATCCGTCTCTAAATTACCCATTTCAAAATTAATTTTCTTACAAAAATATTTTCAAAAAATTTTTCCCTGTTTCTATTACCGAAACGATTAGAAGGATCCACCAACGTACAAATAAAATTTCCAAAATCATATACAGGGTGGTAAAACAATACATGTTTTAAAAAATTCAACTTTTTTCGGAATATTTCGGTCCAGGAAACTCATACGACCTTTTTGATGCGAAAATCGAACTCAACGCACCCAAAAATCCCCCATAAGATATTCGAAATAAAAAAGATTATCCCCCTACGAAATTCCCTATTTCGTGCCGAAATCCAAAGAAAAATGCTAGCTTTGAGACAAAAATTACATTTTATCAAATATCTACCTTATTTGAACTCCTATCGAAGAACTTTATAGAAGCTTATCGATCGACCTTAAGACGGCGCCGGCGCAGATATCTCTTTCCTTTACTCCAGAAATGAAGAAAATATAAAAATCACGTTTGGTCGATTTGGAAAAAAAAAGAAAAAGTCGTACAATTAAACCGGTTACGGCACATTATAGTACCCGATGAGACCCATCTCTTTCCTTTTTATAGTTAACTTCTAACTCTTACCGTTTTCGAATTATAGCCGATTTAATGAAAATCTCGTTTTTTTTAAGGTATGAATTTTTCCGAAAAAATTTTTGAAAAAAAATATATCCGTTTTTATTACGGAAACAATTAAAGGGGTCCATTTACATGTTACTAACATAAATATAAAATTTTCAAAAGCATATACAGGGTGGTAAAAATATAATTTTTGAAAAAATTCCCTTTTTTCGAAAAAAAAAACGGCAATATATATATTTTCGAGTTTGACGACTCACATACGGGCTAAAGACCGTCGAAATACACATTTTTGGCGGTATGTATTTTTTTCGTATCAAAGTAGTTTTGGAGCTACGACCGTTCTCGAATTTAAACGGCCAATTTTTCGAAAACTTAGAATATTGTTTTTTTTTCGCAAATAACCTTTTTTGTTGGCCTTGAGGTCCTCTACTTACACGCCGAATTCCAAATCGATTGAAAAAAAGCCGATAGGTTCTACCGATAGGTTCCAGTTCCTATGTGACAAAATGAAGGTTAAGTCGTTATAAAAATACGGTTTTTTCCGTTTGCTGAAATTATTCTTTTTCTACCAAAACCTACCAGTTAAAAAACGTGTTTCGCGATTTCCCCCACTTCTCGATAAAAATTCGGGAAACTGGGGGCGTGGGGGGTACCCACTACCCGGCCAACCCCCACTCCGCTGCGGAGTTTCATCGCGGCAAAATTTCGCTCCGAGCTCCCGTTTAGCCAGAAATCGCGAAAAACCATGCGATTTCCATATAATCCCCTAAAAACCCCCCCTTAAAATATAGCGCCTGTAGGTCATCTCCTTATACCGGAAACTACGGGTTAAAAAGCCGCGCGGGCACCTATTCGTCGGATAGGTCATTATTGACTTGTAAGGGGCGGCCAAATCCTGCTCGCCTCGGGCGGCCTAAAGCCTGGGGACGGGGCTGAGGGTGGCTAGGTCGGTCATTAAATCAACCGATACTTAATTTCAACCCAACAAGAAAACGAGAATATAGGCTGGCTTATTAAATCAATAATTAATCAATTAACTTAACTTATCAAGAAAACACAACCTAAAATTTAAGGAACAATATATTTGCTACTAAGTTCTTTTGTTTTTAAACACAGCAACAATCTATCTGGAGTAAAATGTCAAATGGAAATGCGGTTAGTTAAGACAAATTAATAATGTCAAATGACTATTAAAGTAATTGATGAAATAAACAGAGCACAATATGGAGATTGTGCGGAGACCAATTCAGTTGTTAATACTCGGTTCTGTATGCCTTACAACTAAATGCCCTAAATACTACTAACCGAAGTGATCACTTTGACGTTAACTAAGCTAATTACAACTAGGTATGCGTGCGCTAATAGCTGCACCGATTTTAAATGTGCAATGATAACATGTAGCAATGAACGGCCAAAATAATTAAATCAAATGACTCGATAAGTTAATAAAAGAACAAAACTAGAATAAAACTATTGAAAGCGTGGCTGTCGATGCCTGATTCATATTATAAAGAAAGAAACTTCAGAGCGGTTGTATTACTTGATAAATGAATGAAAGGAATAAAATAATTGAGACAACGTTTGACTTATATTAAAAAGAGAGAAAATTCAGAGCAAACAGATTAACTGATCCGATAAACCAGTGAATAAATGAAAATAAAATTAATGAGCTATCTCGAAGCTTGGCGGTAAATGTTTGATTTATATTAACAGAAGGAAAACTAAGAGCTATTATATTAAACAGATAAACAAACGAATCATTGAAAGATAAAGCTTCTGTACAATACCCCAAATCCGGTCGTCGAACTCTGGTGGAGGCGCCGGTCACCTATAGATACCTCAGGTACTGCCTCTCGATGGCCCCGAGGGGAAGATCTAGCCGAGGTCTCGATAGCTCGGTGTCGAGATTGGCTGATAATTGCTGCTGGCAAAGCCTGCTTCCAACTTACTGGAAAAAGGTGGTTCTAGCCTGCAGGTAAAAGTAGTGGTCCTCCAGTAAAGGTTGTGACCCTCCAATAAAACCCTAAAATAACCCAGTGCGCATTAGACGAAGCCCCCTTATTTTAATAAATACCATAGCCCCCCCCCCTTGCATAAATATAGTTTCCTTATAAAACAAATTCCCCCAGAAAAAAAACCCATGGACTTGCAATGTCCATCAGCAATTAAAAGAGATACTAAGGTACAGATAACTTGAATATAACAAAGATAGGGATGAATCACCTCTAAAAGAAAATATAACCTGCTCATACGATCAAAACTCAAGTTACATTAAAATAAAAATTCAGATTTGATAAAATGGAGTAGACAAGATAACATATAGGACGCAAAGCAAATGGCGGTATAAGCACAAAAAAAGGTAACACAGATAAAGCAATCATATCATTAATTTAGGCGAAACTGGAGCAATAGTTACCTCGTTAGTGTGTGTGAGGGTAGGGAAATTCGACGGTCTCGGTCTTATCTGACGAACGTGGAAAGCCTCTAGAAATAATGAAAAAAAAACCGTTAGCGTCATGGCGTCCACGCGCTTCACAGGCAATAAAAAAAGATTAATTCCAGGGAAAAAACTCACCTAGTACAGTATGTAGATCCCGAAAAATTGGTCGTGTCAAAACACCAAGAGATTCCACAATATATCCCCAATAAATGGAGTGAATTAAATCACAAACTAAATGTGGAGTCTCTGAAACTGCACTCAAACAGAAAGCTTCTCTCCTCGCCGACCGGTCTAACTAGAAAGAACTCTCGATCGTTTTCGTCAATTTGCCTTTGCCTATGTCCGATCAAGAAGTAGGGTGGACTGAGACAAGCCGAGCGATCTCGATACAAGAAATATTTCTAAGATAACAAACAACTTAGTCCTCGTTTATTATGAGGATAACATGACGGCGGAAGCCACAATTAAGGCATCGAAATCAAAGAATTCAAGAATTAACAGCTAATATCCCTTAACCAAACGATAAGCTTTTAAAAATGTAAATCGACAGCTGGCAGTTATAATAAATAGTACATTCCTATTACTCGGAACGAACAAGCTATTATTACAAAAACTGCAACCTGCCGTGTGAAGAGATAAATATATTTAAAAGCAGAGGTCCCAAAACGATCTGACGATCTTCAGAAATGGCGGCCGGCAATTGGTGTTCAGCAACCAAGGGGTTCCCAAAAGGTTCACTAACGAAATTCTTAAAAATATAAATGAGTTCGTTGAACGTTCTACGGTAATGTAATATAAATCAAGCTAAGCTATCTTACTAACAATGTGCTACGCTTATCAACTAAAATAAACATAGTCGCAACGTGTTATAAATGCTAATACAAATATATCGTTAACCCATACTTAGAATAGAGTTAATTTACATTAAGAAATTCGGCAATTTCAAGCGTATTAACAGCAAATCGAATCAATAAATTTAGAATTAGTGCAAAATACAGCATCTTTTTCCCTAAATGCGGCATATACATTGGCAAAATCGGACTGTTACAAACGTCTTTATCAATATATTCATAACATTTACCCATATACCTCTGTAACAAATCCTTTAGCGAATTCAAGAAAATGTTTGTGACGTCCTGAGCATATTCAATCTTAGATGTAATACGTTTTTATTAAAGTCCAAGTATTATAATCAATAAACCAAGGTTTCACAAAGGCGCGCTGAAAAAAAAATAACAACCTTCTGAAAGGATCTGCTACCAAACCGCTACCGCTCCACCACCATGGTCACTTTGATAAAGATGTCTCCTGTGTAGCTTTTTTTAAAACAAAGGATAACTGGTGATGTGTCGTAAAAAATGCAATTTTTAGTACTATTGACCTATGTAAAAAAGTAAAAAAATCTTTTTCGGCATCCGGAATATTAATTTTTTGTTTACATTAGGTTTTCTATAAGAGGATCCTTCTGTAGGAGTCTCTGTATAGGACGTTATTCCAAAAATCCTCCAAGTCATACAAAAGTGAAAAAAATTACCAGGAAAACCCCATATTTATCACCTTATGAATATACTTTATTATTAAACGAATACAAAACAAAGCAAAAAAACACAAATTCTTTAAATAAAGCATGATGTTCAAAGAAAGATATACAAGGCTTGGGCTTGGGTCGCTGTTTTACGAGACCGGTATCCCGGACACTAACAGAATTTTTCCTCCATGACCAAAAATTTAATCTATTGTTACGTTTTTCTCGTGGATTCTGAATGAACAAAATCACAACTTTTATTATTTTACAATAATACTCCCTTTATTCTTTAACACTCTACAATTAAACACACTAAACTACTCTTATAACTTTGCAACTATTATTAGATCTTTACAATTCAGAACTCAATGATTAACTAACTGCAACTCGCCTCTATCCGCTATTTATATACAATCTTAAAATATCGCGAATATCCCGGATGAAGCGAGGCCTGTCTATATTATTCTCGACCAGGGCTGCATGCCTACAACAGCTCCTGAATATTCTCGGCCGGGCGGCGATGACTCATACGAAAGAACGTAGACGCAACAAGGCTAGTTCTATGGGGTAGCACAAAAACATTCGGATGGTTGGCTGCTAGACGTGACACTATATTTGAGAAATATTTAAATTGGCAACTGTTATAATAGTAGGTCTATTTCGGATAGCACAGGTGCAGCTTTATTGGCATTAACGTATGATTTTGAAAATTGTATTACGTTCCAAAATTGTGCATCTAGAGCAACATAGTTGAGTAAGTCTTTGGGAGTGCGACAACGTTATATTGAAACCATACTTCTAGACGACTACTAGTACAATTATTCTAATATTAGAGATTTAGTCATTTCATCTACAGCATTTTAAATCTGTCGCGTTCTATATATAGATTGTCAAAATCTATTTCCTACTAGAAATACCATGCATTCATCTAGATCAGGAATTTACTTGATTACCATGTTGAGTGTCTTATCACCATTAGTATTTTTATATCCAATGAGATTGCCAGTATTAATTAATAGCCAAACATTAAAATCGGCTTGGCTGATTTTAAAAGTACATGCATGGGGAAGCCAGTACCTAACGTATGTTATTAAATAATTAAATTCCCGATATTAATTATATTGGCATATTTATATAAAGAAATTAACTGTACACGTGAAGATCAGTCTTTTAACCTCGATGAAATGTCAGTCGTATCGAATTACCGATGTTCTTAATATATTTATCAGGTATAATGCATAATAGTACATTATTAGAAATTAATTATATTATTTATGTCAGTTATTGTTCTGTAGTTTAGTCAACACTTCTTAAAACACAAGGTCACAACACCGCTGTATAACGTCATCATTTAGGAACTTAGCATTTCTTTAACCTTTAAGGTATGCTCACATTCACTTCAAAGTCCATTTAATTTTAAAACTGACATACTTGGTAAATGGTGATCGCCCAGCGATGGTTGTATTTGAGCTACGTTAAAGTGTAACTCATTTTGTTGCTAAAGGCAACATGGTTATGAAACTTGCTTTTGTTAAACGGGTCTGTGTTTTGGTTGCTATATTTGGAATGTTTTCGAATCAATATCATATTTACATTCAGAGCAAGCAGCTGATCTTTTTTAGAAAATTTGTTTCTCTGATTAACGACACCCAGGAAATGTTTGTATACATTTAACCTATATAATTTAGTACTCTGCAAATAATCTTAAATCATGTCAATTATGATAGAAAAGGCATATTATATGATAAAATCATTCACGTGGATATTCACTGGCTCATTTGAAGATGTAAAAACTAATGCCCATCTAAAAATCGCCTCCCCTATAAGTTTCTCTCAACGTCCCTCTATTTAATGAAATACAGATTTATTCAGCAGAAGTTAGAAGTTATTGCGGTACATATAGGGCTTATGGCATGCAAGAGGTTGTATATTCACAGGTACATACAATATTCAATACATTCAGAAAATTAACAAATTATCAAGTTCTCCTAAACTATATCACATTTCATTTTACACAAAGCAGTTTATTTTGAACAAGAACCTAAATAATTTTGACATTAGAGTTGCCTGAAATCCTGATCATACAAGAACTTAAAGTAATGAAAAATGGTATGGCTAATTAACTGACCAATGTTGGAAGGAAACGTCGATGTAGAATTCCAGGTAGAAAATGAATCTTCTCCACCAGTTGTCCTTTTTGGTCCCCAATTCGGACATCATGGTCGAAAGTTAAATAATGTTTACCAAATAATAAAACGTTGGCAATGAACGTTATATTACTCGCATACCATAGGAAAGTGGCATATTATTATGTTTTTAATCAAATAATATTAATCTGGAGAGTCGCTGCTTCCTTCTAAGTTAATAAGTCCTTGTATATAATTTTTTAACTTTCAAAATAATTACTCTTGCTCATATTTGCCCTTCATTTCCTCTCTGTCAGTTTGCGTTTCGTTCATTATGGATAAAACTCTTACGTCGAACCGTGCCCCATTCAATTAAATTTAACAGTGGAGCATTTTCATGTTGATCTTCTAAAGTTTTCCACTGATGCATTATACCTTACTCAAATAAGGAATACGGATGTATGCCAATGCATTTAGAGATTGCCGTTACTAAAAAGGAATTTACTATTAAGTTATAAAATTAGTCCTTTCGCATAAGGTAATTTTAGAGTGTAAATTGATTACTTCCCTGTGTAATATGGGTGTAATCAAAACTAATTACAGTTTAGATTGCGTTTTCCCTAAAATAGATAACTAGGTCGATACATCTTAACGCAGATATCGAGATTAATTTACTTTGAGCTTAACTTTCAAGGAGGTGATAAAATATTGTTAAACTTTGTGTAGAATTTCTGATTTAGAAGATTCTTGTGTTATTATCTATCTAATACAACGACTACATATAATATGCAATAGTATTGAAAATTATATATGAAAAGGTAAATTTTTCGAATTAAATGAATTTCATTTTCTATGGCTATTGAAAATTCTTTTCAAAAGCCAATATTTTATTTGAGAAAATTGCTCCTGTGGCAAAGAAATCGAATTGACTTATTAAAGTGAATTTCTCTATTTGATCCAGAAACCTTCACTTTACCGGCTCATTAAAAAAACTTAGAAAATGCTTTCACCACACTCATATACACTGTCCGGGATTTGATGAGGTAATAATGCTTAGTGGCTTAGTGCTTTGGGTTTATTCTGGTTTCATGAACTGATAACTAGGAAAAAGTTTGGTTTATATTTTATTGAAAAAATTGAAATTGGCATATATTTTGAGGTATTTCTTATTCTATTTTATCACAGATATATTTCCGCCTTCTTTAATATGTGTCCCTTATGTAAAGTCTCGAGGTTTTTAAGGTAGATCTAGTGACTTAGTTGATATTTATTTATTTTAAAGCCAATTATTTGTGGTGAATATGAAGAGACACACTTCAAACAAATTATTCTTAGGCCTACTTTTCATAAGAACATTTTGCTTCCAGTATCGGCGCTTTGCTTAGTTGTGATTGGTGACACACAAGTTATGAAATTTTACTTATTATATCAGATTTCTTAATACGTAACTTCGAAAATTAGCAGTAAAAAGTTTCTCTTCATGAATTATTAATTTCCGCATGTGTTGGGTAGAGTGAACTGCTTGCTTTTCTACCAGGTGGAAATGTGCTTAGGTGCAACCAATCTCGAAGAAAGGTAAAAAACAATTCCAAATAACTACCGTCCAATTGCTTTAGTTCCCCTCAGGTCCAAAGTCACGGCGAAACTGATCAATGAACAGCTCTTGAAATAATATTCCGAATCAGCAGACATCATAAGCAATCGCCAGTATGGCTTCCGCAAGAAGATATCAACGGGAGATCTCCCGACTTACATGACCTACCTGTGGACCAAAGCCATTCAGTGCTACGGCGAATCTAGTGCAGTGGCTCTCGACATATCCAAAGCATTTGATAGGGTGTGACAGGGCGGATTGTTAAACAAATTGACAGCCTACGGACACAGCACTGCGCTGTGGGTTTCGAATTTCTTAAGGGATCGAAGCATCCGAGTTGTTATTGATAGACATCTCTCGGAGAAATATAAAATTAATGCCGCAGTTCCTCAAGGATGTATATGTATTATCTCCTACACTGTTCCTGCTCTATATCAACGATCTCTTAGGCTCTATAGATAGGGCAAGCAATTCTATTTACAGGTTTGCAGACGACAACATTCTTATATCCTCGTTCACATCGCGGACTCCAATGACTGCTGTTCGTTCCCAACGCGAGCCAGAAAATCATTGAGGATATGAACGCCATAGTGGAATGGTGTAAGCAAAATAATGTCCAATTTAACGCCGGAAAGACTCAAGCAGCTGTCTTCTCAAACAACCACAGGGCCTCACTTATCAATGACAGGGCAAATACTGACTCTGCCCTCATCCATAAGCTTGCTGGGCATCAATGTAAAAAACAACATGTTTTGGCTTAATCACGTCACCAAAATCGCCAAGGCAGTAGCACAAATCCAGGAGCACTCTATAGAGCAAAAATTTGTATACACTGCTCTTACTGCCCTGTAAGGTTCAGATCAGACCATCTCTGGAATATTTTTCCCATGTGCGTAGCTCGGCACCCAAGCACTTTCTCAAGGCATTGGACTATACAGAGGAGAGCAGTCCGTTTTGTGGACGACCCAGAGTTGACTAAGTTCTCCGCACACGCACCGCTCGTTGAGTGGTATAGGATTTTCCTTTTGTGTGTCTACCGAACATAAAAAAAATCTGCTTGGTAAAGATGACAGATAACGAAAGTCGAAACTAAGAAATAAAAGTTTATCAAAAATATAAGTTGAAATTAATTATTTTATGAAGATTTTTAATTTTGAGCAAAACGCTCTTAGGAATTAAATTGCGTTTTTTCTGAACTGAAGCGTGTTCCGCTTTCATAGAACATTGGCTAATCTAAGACGATTGACTTCTTAGCAAGAGTTATTTGAATTTGTTTATCAATTGCAATGCCCCAGGTTTTAGCAGCAAGCCTTCGGGCTGCCCGTCAACTACTTTCTTTCAAAATTTTGTTAATGTCATCTTGACTGTAAGATGTTATCGATACTCTTGCTACCTTACTTCTCGCGACCTTACTCCAGGTGTTTGAATCTGCTTGACAGGTACGACACATTCGTTTAATGCGCCACTTAACAAAGGTGGTAAAGAAATTTTATAGCCCTTCTCGTCCGAACACTCAAGGTAAGCGAGCCGTTTTCCGTACCGGAATTTATCTTTACTATTTTTTACCCTCACGTCTAACTACCGCCTGATTATGTCGTTACAGTATTAAGCAAATTAAGTATAGTGCCTATTTCCTAAAATTATCCGCCATATCGTCCATAAAAGTTGTGTGGTGAAGTAGTGTGGTGACCCCTTTTTTAAGGTATGTTCGACACGAGTATTTCTATTTAAGATAGCTAAAGTTATTTATCATTTAACAAGGGTCCTTCCGTGGAACTTAATTTCTTCTGGGGGACAGAATTTTTTTTTATGGGACAGAATTCTTTCTGTGAGGTAATACTTCCTCCTTTCGACGCTGACCTAGCTAATCCCGCCGTCCGTCAGTTAGCCGTACCGATGCTTTTTGTCAGGGTGACGCAACCACATGGAGGAGACATACTTCATAGGAAGCGCCAACAACAACTCGACGAGATTCAAGTAAAAATCAGTTTTTATTAATTTAAGGAACTTGATTCTCGATCGGTCGCGATATATAATTTTAATTAATGAGTTTATAATTAAGGACCTTAACTACCTTATATCGCTTATCGTTACCTATCATTTTAATTATTGACTTTATATACTGACGAGACGGTAAGTTGTTTGTATTAATGACCGTATATCGCTTATCGTTATTATCAGTAGGCCGTTTGACGTGTATCGTGTATATTCTTGTTAATTCTCATTTCATTTACTGATCTAGCTATCTTGTGTATCGAACTTACCTTTAAAAAACATGTGTAAATTTATCTTTAGTTAGCTAGAGATTTCATTGGGCTGGTGTCAGAATAGCTGATTGAGTTATTTTTTTACTGTACTTGGCTATAAAGTTTTTGACAGTAATTTATTGCACCTAATTGAAATTATCAAATTTAATTTGTCACCTTGATATCGGGAGCGACTTGTGCTCAATTCATTTACCTATAGGTATTTAACGGCTGTAAATGTACACATTTACCTCAAATGTTAATTTATTGATTAGGTATTATTGAGGACTGTCTATTGGTCTACTGATATTGTCGCTGCCACGGGGTTAATTTAGGATAAGTTTGGTTAATAATCATTTCATTTATACCTACATATGTTTACTGACTATACCTATAGGTATACAATAAGAATTGGGTAATATTAATATTAAACTTAAAGTTATAAGACATAGTTCACAAGTAGTATCTTATGTTGCTTTCATGCAATTATTCTTGTAATATCGGTGAGTTATCTAACAAGAGAATCTTCTGATTGGTTTAAAAGCGTAACCAGAGCCACAAATTGATTTGAGATAGGATTAATTGTCCTAAAAGAGTGCGTGTAAGTTTACATTTATTTTTTTAATAAATAAGTTATTTGTAATCTTGATGTTTATTTTCATAAACTACAGATATTAAGATATTAACTAATCTGTCTATTCAAAAATTTTCGACGTTCATCTACAGCGTATTTTCTAAATTGTATTACCCTATTTTCAAGGATCAATAATCATTGTAAATTTCTTGTAAAAAAAATAGTGGCGCCCCACCCTAACTGCTAAGGCATAAACCCACGCCTTTTAAAAAAAAATTAATCCGTTGAGTAAACCTAGCGCCTAATGAGCAATTAGCATTACATATTTGGCATCCAGCGCTTAAAGCAGTTTACATAATTGACAATCAAAGTACCGTCCCATGCAAGGTAATGATACTACCAAAATCAGTACTGGTGGCAAAAGTCTGCTTCATTCGGGGTTATGTCGGAAATCTAGCATAGTTTTGTAAAAATTTATATTTTTGGAAAATATTTAAATGCAGTTGTTGGATAAAATTTTGTATCAAATATATGTGTTATGATATAATTTAAGAGATTGTTTCTTGTGTGACATATGTAACTAGCTCTGGTATTCCATTTAGAGCTTTCCTCTTCTCTGAATACTCTTTCTGAGTGCAAATTGAAAAGTAGCTGCGAAATTACCTACTCTTGCCTCACTCTGTCTTTATAATTGCTTACTAGTAGTTTTATTTTTCTGCCCCCAGTATCTAATGATTTGAGCTATTGTTTCGTTATTTAAAGTACATTCTTTATGACATATTTTTTAAAAAATACTAATATTAGTTGCTATTTCCGTTACTCGAATTAAATTTCTGTTCTTCGTTTATCGCTATCGAAATTAAAGGTTAACGGATTACAGGTGGCCATTTTCAAGGCGCCCCCTCAGGGACCTAAAGAGACCACCTCGATGGGTCATGATTTTAGCGATTAATACAAATATATGTCATTATAACTTTTATGAGCAGTTCAATAAAATATATACAATTACGAACAGTTTAATTTGGCAATAACGGATTCTTTCTGCTCGAATCCTGGCATGACTTATGTATATAAGCGGTACAGTGGTTTTACGAAAAATACATGTATATAATTTGTGAATAATGAAGAAACATCTTGTTCGAAATATGAAGGATTTTCTCTTTAACACAGTTATTCAGTCATAATATCTAAAGAGATTTAGAAAAGGACTCTTGTAAGTCGTGAACTTCCGAAGTAGTATAAATTAATTAGTTATTGTTGTGTATATAAGTTTATACAATGTTTATATGACAAAAAAGAGACAAACATGACATGTTTTCTTAGCGTAAATATCGAAGATGTTTTGTATTTAAGTATTAGTAGTCTTCGACGCTCTGAAAAGGAGTTCTCATGGTAAAAAAAATCTATCAGCTTTTTTTGAGGTCTCGAGACGCCAAGATTTATGATTCTGAGCTTTTGATATTTGTACCTTAATTTAACTTTCCATTTTTCTTGCACTCTATTTTTGCCAATAGAATTTTAGACTAAAAGTCACTTAAAGAATTTAAGATAAAAACATATATAGAATAGTTAGAACTACAGAATTTTTATTTTAAGATAGTATTTAATAAGTCTTATATTGTATAAATGCTGTAATTGATCCTAAATGTAAGTGCTAAAATATTAATGATCTTAAGACTGTTTTAACCTTGTTGATGTAACTAACTTATATATCTGTTTATCTTCAAATTATGTTAGCTTTATGGTGGTCATTAAAATCATATGTTGAAATCATTTGTTTGTAAAGACCATCATATTTCCAACTTCTTTTTGTACATTTCCAACTCCTTTTTGTACATTTTCCACTTCTTTTCCAAATTTCTCATTTTGTCCTCCAATATTTTCTGTAATTTTCCCTGCTCGCCTACAATTACATCTAGCATCCATTTCTGAAGCTGATCCTGCTCTGCTTGCCTTTTCTCTTCCTGATCTTGATAATTTTTCTGAAGCCGGTCGTCCTGTTCTCTTTCCCTTTTATCTTCTTGGTCTTGTAAAATTTTCTGAAGCCGGTCCTGTTCTGCTTGCCTTTCTTCTCGATCCGCTTGCCTCTCAGCATTTAGATTCTCCATGAAATCCGCCAACATTTTATTTATTTGGTCCATTTCTGCCGTTTGTTGCCTTGTATTGCCCATAGAATGTTATAAAATGTTCTCAGATCAGGATCCACCGGTTAAAACGGCCTCGTTAACGTACTTGTACTCTCTTATTTCCTCGAAGAACACTTCACAAGTCTGGCCTCTTCACAATCCAACTTCAGACACCAAATGTTACGTTTTTCTCGTCGGTTCTGGTTCTGAAGGAAATTATAACTTTTACTATTTCTAACTAATAGTCTCTTTATTCTCTACCTCTGTATACAATTGAACACACTAAACTAAGCTTATAACTTTGGAACTAATAGCTCTTTACAATTCAACACTCAATGATTAACTAACTATCATTCGCCTTAGGTCTGCTCCTTATATACAATCTCAAATCTATCACGAATACTCCGGAAGTATCCCGAGGCCACTATATATGATTCTCGACCAGGCCATCTAGATAATTCCGGCGTTCCTGAATCTTCGTGGCCGGCCGGCGATGACTCATACATATAGACGCTGCAAGCGGCAAGTTTTATAGGGTAGCACAAAAACATTCGTATGGTTGCCAGCCGTAACAGTGTGTTTAACCTGTATCTCGGACACAGTTTATACCGTACCCGAATCAGTTAAACAACTCTCCACGTGTTTTGAAGCCAAGCGCTTCAACCAATAGGAGAGCTTGGAGTTTTTATCTTGCGCCTGCGCTCAATGAGTGAACGCTGCTTTTAAAAATAAAACATCAGTTCGGCATATACGTATGTCTCTTTTCAATAAGATACCGCCTGTAAGGAGAAGGAGATAGATATAATGTTGGCTAGAATTAACCGTAAAACGAGACACGCAACAGGCTTGTATTGTGCTTGTATTCAGATGAGATCTCGATTATTGATTTTATGCGCGGCAACAGGAAAAGTTTCTTGATTGAAAAGGAACCGAAAGGCGAAAACTACCATCTTATTTGATCGAGAGTCTTTTCCATTGCAATACTGTCTCATGTGTCAAATCAGCTAGACCTTGATTTCAAAATTATGCTATCTGCTAATAATTTTCATTACCGAAGGTAACAATTAATGCGCATTGGCAATTCTAGTTTAACTATATGCATTTCCTTTCTCACTGCCTCTGTTGCATAGAACAGGAATGAAAATTACATTCCTAAGTGCTTAAAGCACTATTGTACACACACCTTCTTTAATGTAAGAACCGCCCTAAGCTTGTTAGAAGGCACTTTACTTGCACCTGATGTTGAAAACATGTTTTTTCACTGCGACCCATATCCAATTACAACTATCGTCGCTTTAATTCCTAGCCACCTAAATGAAAGCCTATTGTATTAAAAAATTAATTATTTAAACTTAAAAGAAAATTACTACATTTTCCATTTTTAGGATATCATTTACGTATAAAAAAAGAAATATAATTTCCTCAAAAATGGTTTATTTTCTTATGGATATTTTTGAGTAAACTCAACTATTCCTAAAATAAAAACTATTCAAAACTAAGTCATTGTTACGATTGTTTTTTACATTATATTTACATTATTTTAAAATTTTCGTATTTTCAACAGTTCGTTACAATCTGTTCCTGGGTAATATCGCCAATGATTTCGATAATGACTGGATTAATTACAGAATTAACTGGTGGTGGTGGAATAATAGTTCTAAAATATTTATTTTATTATTTGGTGCAAATTTCGCAATAATTTTCTCATAATACCTTATAGACTATACGTTCATCTCATGAATTAATTTATACCTCGCTAAAATTTCTATATATATTTCTAGCTCTAATATTTTAGAAATATTTTTGCTTCCTTTATTCGTTGCCCTCAGCTACGTCGACTTTGAATCTCATTTCATTTTTAGTTTTATGCCTGCTCATGCACGTTTCATAATCAATTTGTCAACATTAAATGTTGACTGCAAAATTAAATGCGTCACATTTTTGCTTTCCCTTCTTAAGATGCTTAGTCGCCCTCATCTACGTCAACTTCTTTTGGCCAATGCTTTGCTCGTTCTTTGCTTAACTGGATTTAATTTGGCCAATCGATGTTTAGTGGCCGATACATTCCAACATCACAAGTCTGTAAGCTATATGTGGCGTTTGTTAGGAGGCAGTTTATAAAAAGCTTTTTGTAATATATAATTCAGCAAGTTCAAAGCTCATGTAATTTTTTGACTATCTCTTATGTTAATCTGGTCCAGCCAGGGCTGAAATCAGTTAGCAACATATTCATAAAATGTTGAACCTACCCTCCACCCTGAGTCTCTTCGCCCAGTGAGATAGCTGTCAGGCAAAAGGATTATTATTTCTTGGGGTATTCTTTTATAAATTGAGAGCTTCGTTGGAGGAACAGTTTTTCCAGTGCCGAAAAGTTGGCTTAAACTGTAATCTGAGATGTTTCCTTTTTCTTTCCCAACGGCTACATAATAGAAACTTCGGTATTGTTTCGGTCCTAAGACTTTACCTATTTTTGGGCATAATTATAATGTCTTTTCGTCTGCATTGAAAACACGGTCAGGAACCTGCAAAATACCCAAAGAGTTGTTTTCTTTTGAGAATTGTCTAACTTCTTTAAACCATTGTATAATCTCATTTCGGTGATACTTGCTCGTGCTTTCCATATTATCTCGGCCGGCGTTGATTTTGCTAATTGTAGATTTATATTTCGGGAACTCCAGATATTTTTTTAACCGGTGGACGGGCTAGTATCCACTTTTCTAATTTGTTCTCTTCCTTTGCTCGTTGATAGCGCCTCGTCCATGTAGTCGATGGCATATTTTTTGGGATATGATATATATTCTTGGCAAGCTTTAATAAAGCAAAGCTTCTATCGCTTATTTCAAAGTGTCTAGCCATATTTAAACCGTTTTTTTTATGTTTCTCTGACTCCGCAAGCTGGAACAACAATTCAAATTATATATCAACTAAAAAATGCTGGTTATTAACTGGCTGATACAGCTAAATATCCAAACCAGTCCATGGCCACGTTCTCCTAACCCGGTCAAGTATTGGCCTTTAAAGTATAGTATAGTTATATGTTAAAATAATAGCTTATCGTAAAATGTACTCCACTTAGAAAAGCGATAAAATTTAAAACCAATATTCAGAAAATCCAGTAAATGACCGCTGTAGGTCATTCACTAGAAAACAGATTACATGAAGATCCACTAAATGATCACCTAAATATAATAACCGTAAATAATAAGATATATGGCCTTATATATAGAGACCATTGTTGTCTAAAGGCGCGTTTTCACGGGTCGATCTGAGTCGAACGATTTGGGTCGATTATTGAATCGAAAGAAAATTGAATATGTAAACCACCTTTCGGCTTGGCCGTTCGGCGGAGTGAGTCGATTCGACGGAAGTAGAAAGACTGTCTACTTTTGGTCGGCGATTGCCGCCGAATCGATGTCGAATGACTGGAATTCTTCGAATTATTTAAATAGTTTTTTCTAAAAGTTCTTCAAAATGTGTATTATCCATTCTTAGATGATTCCTATAAGCCTCTGGGTCTTCCACAACCAACTCTCGAAGCAGACTTTGTTATGCACCATGGGTATTTTGTCTTAAAATCCATGGTATGGTCCAACACTTCTGTTTCTCTTATTTCTTAATTTAGCCATTATTTCATCCCGAATTGAACAACAAATTAATTGCATACCTACATCAATAATTTCTCGTGACGCCATTTTCTACTACAATTATTCAATATGCATCTCCTACCGTGTAAACCTTTTTGCTTTCAACACAGGTCGAACTATGGTCGAACGACCCAAATCGTTCCACTCAGATCGACCCGTGAAAACGCGCCTTAAGTTGTCTAATATGTAAAACTTTTATAAATAACCATAAATTGTCAATCTTTCTTTCTACAATATAAATTTAACATACAGGTGCCTAGCTACTTACCTCAGTATTTCTGTTAAGTCACTAGCAGATTGACGAAAAAAAATGTATGGATAATAATTCGGCAAGAAATTTTCGCTCCATAATACAACAAAATATTTAAATATAAATAATAATCTGACATTTTATATTACTCACCTTAAAATAAGAATGAAACCAAAACTGAAAAGTAAGATGTGTTTGCCTATCAAATAGTTAATCATCTTTGACATACTGGTTGACGAATAAATAGTAGCAGCAGTTGTAGTAGCAGAGACAAGAAAGAGACGTAATTACGTGACATAAATATATCTGAAAATAAGACGCTTTCTCTCTCCAACACCATCGAAGGTGAACGCAGATGGTGCTACACATTGTTGCTCCTGGAGCACGGGAATGTTCGTCATACAGCAAAACAGTGTTTTTGAAATTCGCCGAGCCCCGTAGCAACTTTGCCCATAGATTGAAAAGAAAAACTGGTGCGTTTCGACGAATTTCAAAAAAAGGTGGAGAACAAAGGTGGTAACTAACACAACTAAGGATGTTAAACGCTTATAATGGTAAATAAATAGGTACAGTCAAAGAGTTTCGGCATAATGTATGCAATATAATATGATTTTACAAATACATACAACAGTAGTGGCCATTAATACAGAAGAAGGTTGAATTTTTACAACCATATTGGCAAAGCTAAAATACTATAACACCCGATATTTCATTTCCACATTATTACCACCTTAAGTTCTACCTTCCTGTCTGTAAATCGCACGATATACACAAAAAAAAAGATTTTCTTATTATAAGATTATTAATGTTAAGTCAACGCATTTCCTATGCCGCAAGGATAGTTATACTTCAATTAAATAAACGTTGAAATTCTTATTTAGTAATATTAACTAACTGATTTAAGAAGAGTAGATACTTGAAACAAGTATAGGGGTATTATTGTTTCATGAAGATTTGTATATTTATGTTATATCTATATTATGCTTCAATAGATTCTGTGTTACACTTTAAGTAAACATAATACAACTTCTTCAAAATGGAATATATTCTTAAAATAAGTATAAATTGGATTTAAATCAAAAATAACTATTCTGTCTGTAAACATACGATAAGCTTCAATGAAACGCAAAATATATTTTATTGGGCGGTTGTTTTTCGTGTGAAATAGTTAAATGTGTTTAAAAATGGAAGAATTATTGAACTCCTGGAACTTGGAATAAATTATTCGAAAGTTTTTAGCTTTTAATAATAATGTAATTTTATATTGTAACTGCTATTGAAATGGCAGCGTGCACGCTGTCAGCGTGGGTAGGCATTTGATAACAGTTACAATGTAAAATCAAATTATTATTAACCTTAATAGCTAAAAACTTACCTAAAAACATTGGAATAATTTGTTCCAAGTTCCAGGATATCAATAATTCTTCCACCATTATACACTTTTAACTATTTCACACGAAAAACAATCTCGTTCCATCCTATACTGCAGCAAAACCACAAATAAAATTACAGGAGACGTGAAGACGAACAATTATGTCTAGGGATTGACCCATAACTCTGAGCAGCATTGCGCAATGAACTGATTTCATGTACTTCGCGATACAACCAATCGTTTGTATGTCCCCTGATGGTCTAGAGGTCTGCATGATTAGCCTTCACTTCGGTGACCCGGGTTCAAACCTGTTTTCTTGTTTAAACTGTTTTTTTCTTGATTTTGGGTGTGTCTTGGGTTAGTTTGGGTTGGCATCTGGTTAATTTCCTTTTCTTGAGCCGCCGTTGCGAGCGAAGCGAGCGGAGGGCCATGCGAAAAGTGAATTTATGCAACCCACATTAATCGGCTCAAAGTTATGGGTCAGCCCGTAGACATAAGTGAGACGAACGTGTTTAATCAATCATGCGCATTGAAGACTATAGTCTGTACTCAAGAATAATAGGTAAATGCAATATTAACTATTCTTGGTATAAGAAGTATAAGATGTGTCAATACAAATATATATTTAAACTTAAAAATAGAGTTTGGTTTCTTGATTGGAGTGAAATTATTACTATAAGAAGAACAAACTTTCTCTATTTAAGCCTAATAGTTTATTATAAAAACAAGAACACCAGACACTTCTTTGAAGATAAATATACGTGTCATAGAATCCTGCCTGCTATTCTGATTCTAACTATAAGATAATTGAAATCAAGTAAATACGCAACTTACATTCAAGAATAGATGAATATTTAAATTATACCTTGAAAAAAATTGACTGAAGCATTATATAATTGCACCAAATATTTATCTTTAAGGATAAGACTATTCTTATTTGCAGATTGATTTTTTCCTTGTACACAAAATATAATGAAACAAAAATATTTCAGGAACACAACTGTAAAAAAAATATCGTCAAATGGCAGTGCGGGCAGTGCAAACAGATGTCAGACGCCATTGTGTTCGTCTTTGTCTCTGGAACTGGCGCAGACGTAAGATGGCGCTGTTGTCAAATTTAGTACAAAATAATCCGATTATATCTACTATCTTCCTCATGTACATAGGGACAGGCAATAGCAGCAAATAATTAACGTAGTCTACTATACGAAGTTCGCCATAGAATGGCAACTTGAATTTTAGCGATCCTGGCACCACCTGCCTTCATCTTCGATGGTGGTAGACAAAAATAAGAGAAAATGCGTGGGATAGAAAAAAGAATACATCGGATTAATCTTTGGACCTAGTTAAGCGTCTCTTTTTTTTGTCTCTGGTAGTAGTGGTAGTAATAATAGTAGTTGAATGGAGACCAACAGGCCAAGCTGATAGACTCCAGGTTGGCCCTAGTTAAAAAAAAATTGAAACTTTAGATTTCTTCGCCTTATAACCTTCCGATTTTCTTTTCAAAAAAGATATTAAATTATTGTACCTGCTTATATCAATGTTTTTCTCTTTCGATAGCATTATCCTTAACATGGAATAATGACTCCAAAGGGTTGAAGACTTTTGTTGCGTGGACTTCTGCTGGAAATACGCTAGTACGACAGTCTCGGTGAGATTTTTTATTTTATTTCCACTACACCACTTTTCGAAACGTTTATATGCATTTTCATATTGGATCCTTGACCGGGCCTGTAGAAGCGAATTCATGGCTATTCTCGCAGATTCTTCTACATCTGATGAAGCTAAATCACTATTTTCTATGTCTGAAGAGTCCATTCTCTCCATTAGGTTCTTGGAAATAACTCTTTGAGGCAGAATTTTTCGAATTACATACGGTTTGCCAACTTTACTGACATAAAAAAAACAATTTGAAATAAATAACATATGATCACCATCATGATCTAATTGTTATGATAATCAAAACGACAAATTCAGGTAAATATACAGAATTAATTTTAAAAGGGCCAATGTTCATTATGAACAAAATCTTATAAGACATACGTGTGAAAAGCACGTTTAAGGCACTCGTATGAATTGCGATACTCGGTTCGCTCGTTCCGCAATTTTCATACTCATACCTTAAACGAGTACTTTTCACACTTATATCATAAATAGCTATTATATTATTGATTTAGTTTATATTCTCCTCAAGATATTTGGATATTTTGAAAATTAGTTTTTACTTACAAGGTAAATAATATCGTTCCGTACTTTCGCCAAGTAATTTTCTGGATACAGTATTTAGTCAACTTTTTCGCCCTGATGATTTGTCCTACCAAATGCAGTACTGTGTTCAGAAGCGACTCGCTAGATACTTAGAATATTAAAGTATGCTTGGTAGCAGTAAATTGGCATACTATATGAAAACTATAAAGGTATAACCTATTTCTAGATGTTGTGACAGGTGAAATTATTTACTCATGAAAAATGTATAAGGTACATGTTCTATGTTCTGCTAACCTTTTTCCGATATAAAATCGTAACACGAACTATATACTCAGCTTCGTCCAATATAAATTTTCTGAGGAAGAATAAGTCAATTTATTAAATATGCGCTTCATTAAAATAATGCTTTTAGATTTCATAAAGAAGTAAAGGAAATCCTTTCTATCACATTATAAGTTTCCAAGCCTTTAACTCTAAATCCGTCCCGTCCTAGATAGATAATACAATAAAGTTTTCTCAAGGATTTATATTTCTGACAGAGGAATTGTGTACCTACCCAACTTTTCACGGATATCACAAAGAATCTATATTTATTAGGTTTTCCTTAATCGAAAAGTGTTTATGAAAGTAGTGTAGGACGGGATCAAATTGAAAATATTATGTGATATTTTGTTTTCATGGAATTTGATGTCGGCAAATCTAACTTTAGTGCTAATTTACCTTTTTCTATGTAGTTCAGTCAATAAAGGGGGTGTAGAGTGCGTGAGCAGGGACCTAAGCGATTTCTTCAGAAACTTGTTACGGGTGCTTAAGGAGTAAGTAAACATACTAAAAGTCCTGACGTCTAGTTGGTGAGCCGGAGCACAAGAAAGGCCCCATTTTTGAGTTTTTCGATTTTATCTCAAAATCGGTGTATCGTTCGGATTTTTTTTTCTTATATGACATGTAAGCATATGAAATTCTCTACAACTTTCACTCCATATAACTTTTACGAATTCGCAACCGTTTGTGCGCTACACGCTCGGAAATAGTGAAAATTAAAAAAAAAATCCTAAAATTTTTCATCAAACATTCCTTCATATCGTTTAAACTATTCATCCTACGGCCATGCTTGCGACCTGGTCGCGACGACACGAACGTCGCGACCAGGTCGCTGTGTTATAAATTCTTTGCACATGGCCACGCTTGACAGCGTTTTTCTGCTCCATTTCAAATCAAGTCACACTGTCACATTTTTGACACTTTTTAAAGTATTAACGTTTAGTTTAATTAACTCTTAGCTAAGTATATTTCTACAAATTATGATTTTAAACAGTGAAATAGGCATCTCCACAATTAAATTTACTTTGTCACATGAGGTACTGAGTACGAAAAATACATAATTCACCACTAAATTATCACATCGTGTTTGTTCGAATATCGAACGCCGCGTTTTGAGCGCTAACTTGGCCTTCTACATAAGAAACTGTGAGGAGCGTTTTTGTCGCTGCGCCTCAAAAACGCTCATAAAGGCGTTTTCCAAGTCAGTCGCTGTCGCTGGTCGCAAGCCTGGCCACCTACATAACAATCAATGCAACACATCACAGCGACCTGGTCGCGACGTTTATGTCGCCGCGACCAGGTCGCAAGCATGGCCGTACCCTAAGGAAAAAACCTCTTTTAGAAAGTTGCAGAGAATTTAATTCCCTTTCAGAATATAATGCCAATATATCTCCAACCGGTCAACAGTTACATCAATTGTTAAATTTTTCGTCAAATTTTATCTTTTTCAGAAGAAGCTGTTTTTGTTATTCCTGAGCCACAACTATTGCTTGTGTGTATTGTCCAAAAATATGTGTTCCTACACATGAAAACGGGATATTAAATGCAATGAACAAAAATCTTGTTACATGAAAAATGGCAAATTTTATTTTGAAGATAATAAAATTTAAACATTTATACCATAAATTGTATAATGATAATGTATTAAGGCTGTTCAACTGTCTCAGATAAACATAGTAGTGGATGGAGGATTCCTGCTGCATAGAGTCATTTGGCAAAAAGATGCTTCCGTTGCCACCATTTATGATGGATATATCACCTACGTCAACCACCAATATCCTGGAATCAGTCGCACTCTGGTATTTGATAGGTACTCGAACTCAGCCAACAGTATGAAATAACAAGGACAGAGGCGACGACACAGACTGAGGAGGTCGGGTGACATCAATTTAACATGGAACATATCGATACTTGTGAAGCAAGAAGATTTTTTGTCCAATCCTACCTCCTTACTACAGACAAAGCTTCAGGAGTATGGGCTACAGACTCTGCAGACCACCGATGATGCTGACGTCCTTATCGTAAAAACTGCTGTGGTTACAGTTCTGTAGCTGTTGTTGGTGAGGATGTAGACCTGGCTGTTCTTTTGATAGCTTCCCCTCCTCTCATCCAAGACATCCTACTGTTAAAACCCGGCCGAGGGAAAACTAAAACAATGAGACTGTTCACCCAAGAGATGCAACACTGTGAATTTGTGTAACTTAATAAATAGACTAATTAATAGGCATTTGTTTAGAAAGACCATTCGTGATTCCACTTCTTTCGTTAATCAGGATGAAAATACAAAATATGTTTCGATATCGTATAATCCACAGTATACTAGAGGACTCCAAAAAGTTTTTAAGGAAGTTGGTTTAAAATTAGTGTACCAGACTCAGTTCATTAAGAAACTATTAGGTGGTCCAAAGGACAAAATTGAAATGTTAGAAAGAAGTGGAATATATGAAATTGGATGTATGGATTGTAACCAAAAATATGTATAGAGGATCTATACAAACGAGATTCAAAGAACATATAGCTGATTTAAAGTATGGTAGAACAGAAAAATCAAGTGTTGCCGAGCATGCTTTTGATAATAATCATAGAATAATAATAAAAAATTTAAAACATAGGAGATTATTAGACGCATATGAATGTATGGAGATTATTAAATGTAAGAATAGTTTAAATAGAGATAGAGGGCCTATTCCGTATAGTCCATTGTATTGGTTAGTCCAGCGTGCTAGTGGGATTCCAGGATTGGTTCTTTTTAGTTCCGCTTGATTGAGCAAACAGTAGTATAAAAGGGAGTTAGGTAGATTTTAATTTCAGTCTTAATCATCTCCTGATGATGCTAACATGTTTAGCGAAACGCGCGTCGAGTGCAAAAATTCTGTTTCGGTATTGTGGATAAAACCATGTATCTAAATTAAATCGTATTCGATTTATTAACGATTGAAAATTGAATCGTAGATATAGGAAAAGCATATAAGTCGAGACAATTTAATTTTCTATATATTGAATTTTCATAATATAACTGATAGGAGATTATTAGAATAAGTCGAAATGGTTCAATTAAACTCATGGTATATATATTTTGCCCAGAATTGGAGGCAGCATCCTAAAAATGCACTAATATACAAGCTGTTCCGTTTAAAAATATATAACTTTTATCGGTCACTTGTTTCTTTAACACGCTGTAGATACGAACAACAATTCTAGCTACAAATAATTAACATAAATCTTTACAATTTTTGTCATAAACCTTTTGCTAGTACGAACAGCAAAAAAGT
Source organism: Pissodes strobi (assembly GCA_016904865.1). Classification (NCBI taxonomy): domain Eukaryota; kingdom Metazoa; phylum Arthropoda; class Insecta; order Coleoptera; family Curculionidae; genus Pissodes; species Pissodes strobi. Next base: position 608,560 of record MU182111.1, on the reverse strand, counting down.
TAAAGGGAGGTAACATTATACGCGATCACCCTGTACCAATTTACACCCTGGGGCCAGAACTGAAGAGATCCTATATCACTATATTATTCAGCTCCTGCTGTTTCGCTTAAAATTGGAGTTGCTTGAAAGGTAAATAGTTTGTTTAAAAAGATGAAGACGCCACAACAATATAGAACATAATATCTTAACAAAAACCTTCCTTTTTCATTTGTTAATTAAACGTTGACTGCGGATAATAAACTGTTAGCTAACAATGAATTTTTATACAAGAACATACTTAACACATTAGCTATTATATATAGAAGGAAAAATGAAAAGCAATGAAGTAATAAATGCACTGATTAGTGATTTGTTAGCAAGAATTAAAAATTAATTGTAAATAACATACAATATACAAAAATTCGCCCCCTCCCTACAATCATCAAAAATTCAAGCATTGCGTCAGAATGAGTGGAAGAAACAGTCACTTTTTTACCTACTTGATAGTTTTACTAGTAATACCACAAGAGGTTAAATTATTTCTGGAATTTTTTCGAGCTCATGAATATTTTGTGAATTATCGTCACGCTCGACTCGGGTAAAAGTGAGAGAGGATCAGTGGGCAGAGCGAGACAGTAGAGAGAGTTTGTGGGTATTGAATGAGACTGAGCCGTCACGTTCGTCTATGTAACGCTCAGTCGAGTATTTATTTCATAATATTAATTATTACTGCCTTGCCCCGCTTGTTGAAGTTTTCGCTTCTATCGTGTGGTCTTAAGCACACACAAGTTTTTTTAGATTTTTGACAAAGCCTACTTTTTTTCCTTTGACAAGGCACCCGCAAAACATAGAAAGCTTAATTGACTTGGTAATTCAGTTGCCATGGTAATTAAGTAAAACTTTATTTTACAAAGTATTTGAGTTTGAAAGCTGTCAGTTTTGTATCAAGAACTCTGTGGTGCGGCGCGCATGCCGCGCGGCGCACCAAGTAAGTAAAGCGAATACCAAGAAATCCAATTTAAGTATTTGGAGGCAGTTTATCAACTTTTTCTTTAAAAAATCGTATGATTTTGATAGATCATATATTACCTGTGGAGGAACTGGCACTTATTCTTGAAGACTGTGGCTTTAATATGCACAGACAGAACTCACAAGACTACAAGGAGAGTGTAGTGAAAGTTTTATGGAATTCCACTGCCAAGCAGTTGCAAGAACATTTTTTTAAAGGTACAATCGCAAATCTAATTCCTTTTCTGACGTAGAATGTGAAAACGCGAGAGCTGCAAACAATGCTAATCGTCGCCAGTTACAAAAAGATCCATCAAAGAGAAAAGCAAGCTCAGCCGCTTTATCAGCAGCAGAATTAAAATATATATATTGAGCTTTGGTATGAAAATACATCAGAGGGTCGACAAAGGAAGTTTTTCACATTGCTGATCATGAGTTAGCATGGAGAGGAAATGAAGGGGCTTTAGCATGCGTGAAATATTTTGTAGAAGAACAGGATCAGCAAGGAAAGCCAAGTGGGCGCACTGAATATAATCCAGTTTTTCTAAAACTGCTCAAGGGGATTGAGAAAAATTGGCAGAATGGTTAATAACAAACGTAACCAATGACGAAATATGTCCAGTAAGTCTTTAAAAAGTTAATAAGCAAACGGAGCAATCTCCTAAAAACCAATCGTTTATTTTTGACGCCCAATCCAAACTGGCAACAAGTTAATTTTAGAGTTTGGTACAATAACATTCCGGTTGGGCAAAAGACGTTCTTGTCCTGATTTAAATCGGCGGAAGTATTAATAAGAATTGACGTCAAAAAGGTCAAAATAGCAAATCGCTCTACAAGAGCCACCGCAATTGATTAAAATTACAGGACATTGAAATAGTCACGCAATAAAACCATATCTGCAATATATTCAGATCACCATTAGAAAATAATTATGGTAATGAGGTCTGCTTCAACTTCCATAATGTCAAGTCGAGAACCTCAAAAGCAAGAGCAAGCTGCTATGAGGTTGAATCAAATATGAACCGGGCATTTGTTTTAGCAATTTTATTGGTGCAGTAAATAAAAGTTTGAATACATCTTATTTTTCTACATGATCTCCTCTCTTATTTACACATTTTGCTCAACGGGCCAAAAGTTTTTTAATTCCTTCATCAAATAATGAAGCTGGTTGTGTCAGTAACCAATTGCGCACGAACGTTTCCACACCTTCATCGTCATCAAAGTGATGACCTCCCAATTCTTCTTTGAGTGTCCCAAACATGTGGTAATCACAAGTCGGAGCTGTAAGGTGCATCCGCAAGTCTTTCCCAATGAATTTCGCTTAATTTTTTTTGGGTCAATGCAGCTGTGTGTGGCCGAGCGTTGTCATGGAGCAGAATTGCACTTCTTGCCTTTTTCGCTGATAGGCCAGTTTCACTTCCTCAAGCAGTTGGCAATAGTAGGCAGCATTAACTGTACAGCGTTCGTGATGAAAATCAATCAGCAGTACGTCTATGGAAGCACGAATATTCGCCTCATTGATGCTTGAACTGCGCGTATGGCTCCCGTTTTCCACTGTCTCTCGGCCATCGGATTTTTTTCTTGTTGCAGTCGTAGATTTGAGTCCTTGACACTGTTTCATCCCGAACTGTGCAGTTAGTCGAAAAGTTTTACGCCCTCCCGCGACAAAAAAAAGTATAATAACGCTTTGCGCAACAGACGTGTGCAGCTCTTGCACAGGCATGATGCTGCTAACAGCTCATCTGTTTCGACGGGTCCAACCGACTGACTCCTCTCCTCTTGACATCCTTACCTAACATATTATATCGAGACGTCGTGCCACCCCCTTCACCTATCGCGCGCTAAACAACAGAAAAGTCCGGTTCATATTTGATTCACTCGTATAATATACAATAATTGCGTTTTTCACATAAACAATAATTGCAATAGTCAAAATAATCAAAATAACGTAAATAATAATTGATTTTATTAAGTGAGTATTTGTCATACTCAACTTTAATAAACAAAAATTAACTAAAAGCTGTTTTTTTTATTATTTTTTTAACTAAAAAAAATGCTTATGATAAAATAACTTTTTAAACAAGGAATAATTAAGATTTCTCGATTATGCCTATTACCGATAATCGATATCTACTAATTGTAGTTACATGTAAATACAATTTTAAGTCTTAGCATAATATATTTTCTCATATTACGTAATTTTGGGTTACAACATTTGTTGCAAAGTTTTTTTTTAAAGATTTTCTATAGTAAGTTAAAATTTAGAGCTATATTTTTTGTAGTACAAAAATACTGGTCCAATATTTAACATAGCTCATTATTTCATTATAATATGTATAATTTGTTTTATAAAGTTTTGCAATGCCCCAGTGGCTCCAGGAATTTCTGGTCGGTAGCAAAGGTAGTAAGTTTACAAAAACGCCTCTCCCATCTTTGACAGATGAATGCGGCATCACCGTGACTACAGCCAAGGAAAATGCGAACATGCTCACCAAAATGTTTTCATCGCACTCCACCTTAAACGTCCCCCAAGACAAGGCTCTTCCCACCATATCGAACATTAACACTATCATGGCAGAAATTAAGTTACATCACCGTAAAATCCGGCTACGCAAAAGGCATCAAGACTAGACCGAATACCTGCAATCGTGTTAAAGAATTCGCCAGCGAAGCAACACCCATTTTTCCAGACTTTTTTCTCTGTCTTACCGAAAAGGGATTTACCCATTTTCTTGAAAAGTCGCTCAAGTACCCTGATACCAACAGATTAATTAGCAATAACCAATAAGGCTTTCGCAAAGAGAGATCGGCGGGAGATATATTGGCCTATGTCACTCATATATGGAGTAGGGCAGTTGAGCACTACGGAGAATTTCCAGCGATTGCGTTAGATATTTCGAAGGCATTCGACAGAGTTTGGCATGGTGGATTGCTCAACAAACTGCCGTCCTCTGGACTGCCAGCCTCCCTCTGCAGCTGGCAGATCTGTTCCTCATCTATATTATTGACTTGCTGACCGAAACCAGTAATCATGTTTACAGTTTTGCAGATGACGGGTACTGCCATCTGTATTGTCTCCCAATTTAGATCGGAAAAACCGTTACCAGGGACTGAGACATATTACCGCAGTCAGGAGCAGATTAGAGCAATTAATAAAGATCTGGAGAGAGTTCGAACTTAGGGCAACAGAAATTTGGTCCAGTTCAATGCAGCAAAAACCCAAGCGGCCACGTTTACCAAGAAAACCGATACGGGGGGCCCTGACATCATTATGGCAGGATTAACCATTTCTTCATAAGCGTCAATCGAACGGCAAAACGGCAGTAAATACAATATAATCTTTCTTCGAAGAAAAAACATTCGTGTTTTGTAGTAAAGAGAATATTTTACACTCAAAAATAAACATTTCTTTATTTTTAAAATGCATCGTTTTAAAAATCATGTCTGTAGTTTATGTGAAAAATTGTCCGATGTAACGACTAATCATCGTACTATGTTATATTGGGACAAACTAATACAATATCGCGGTTACCATTTGAAGACAGAAAATTTGTTTCTAGTTGTTCACGGATATTTTCTCCTAAATTATTCAAAATTCAAACTATTAAATGGAAAAAATGGTAAATAAAATGTTGTGTAAATATTATGTATATTTCATCAGCGATATTTAATTGAAGTCCAGCTTTTTCGTCTTTAAGAAGAAAGGAGGTAGCAGAAGAATACAAAAAAAACACCTTAAATATATAAGTGAGATGTACATATAAATATTTTAGTTAATAACAAAATTAAGTGCGTTTTTGCGAAATGTAAACACGTTTAAATAAAGAAATTGTCAACAAAAATTATTCCGTCATTATGTCAAAAATTTTCCACTATAATTCGCTGTTGGTTTCCGATATAGTGACCTGTCAATAAAGCCCATTTTGATTGGTTAAAAAGTACTGGTGTGAAATTTTCACTTGAATTCTGTGAACATATCACATTCCATATTTTTATACCCAAGGCCATATCTCTATGAATAACTGTAAAAATGTCTTTTTATCCCCTCATAGAAAATGAAGCGCCTAAATTCGCTTTTTAAGTCAAGTTGTAGTTTATAATTAATCTCGATAAATGATTGGTGACACAAGTCAAGTGTAAGCTATTGTTAGAACGTTTTACTTCGAATATTTATATCAAATATGGCTGGTTAAAAATTTTCTTTATTCACTGGTCTCGACAGTTGCAGATGATATCGACGAAAAGATAAGTAGGACGGCCCTGCAGAGTTAAAGGTTACATAAGAAAGGAAAGCTGCGACGTCAGAATAAGTTAGATTTTTTGAGCAATAGCAACAAGGCCGAGGCCCTAATGGCATTCCGAGTCACGGAACGCGCGTAAATATAAAGGGAATTTGCATGGGAAATTATCATAAAAAGCAGCAGCGAGCAAGAAACGCTCCCGCTGAATTTGTTGTGACTTTTTGATTCCCCGTGATAATGACGATTTATGGGTGCGAAATGCAATTTCGGATTGTTGAATATCAGCCAAGGTAAAACTGGAATAGCATTTTTAAGGGTTTTTTTAGCCTTAAGACATGCCACTATTAATATAATGCTTGCTTCTTGGTATTCTTTTGTATACTGGGTGTCCTATAAGTATATGGCATACGCTCGGGAGCGCAAAGGGGAGATCAAAATAACCCTAATTTGCCGTATATAAAAAATCCTAAAGTGCCCCTTATCTGAGATACAGAACCTCCAATGATTACACTGCGATTTACCTTTTCGGCTCTAGCTTTTGAACCGACTTGCATAATTTAATGAAGTTTTAATACTTTGAGACCGTAAGGACTCATAAAACCATACTATAGTATATGTTTTATATCGTTAGGGAAGTTAGGAACAGACTTATCGCCACTTATATTGTAGCGTTGTAATTGCTAACAAATCCAGTAATACAGTTTCTTCCCTTTCACTAGTATATTTATGTTGTCGATATTCTCGTTACCTTACGCACACCAACCAGTATCGACGAATGCAGTTACGAAGGGTTCATGATTGCCCCGCGTGTTCGAACTTTCTCTGGACGGACATCTTAGATAATTTGGTCTTCTCTTCCGTGCGCTGAACACATACGGAAAGGGAACAAAGACGAGTATTAATATTTCGATATTATCGTCGTTATTTATGACATCAGGTCCATTTTCTGCATTAATTTGTCGTGAGGTCAAAGGTATGTACTAGTGTGTCTATATTGTATAGTTAAAATTATTTACAATTTAACTAAGGTCCTTCATCGGTGCTGAACTTCCTTCCTTGGCGTGATTTTCCACTACCCTAGGGAGTTTCTCCGGTTTCATTCCGCCCGTCTGAGGCCTTTTGTCGAGGTGATGCTGACCACATAGTGTGAAGCTTAGCTTTGCAGAAAGCGCCAAAGCCCTAATTGGGGCCAGCGAAGTGTTTGTGGGAATTGAGGACTAGCCACCAACTTTTGCCTGTGGATTCCACGTCTATAGGATCTACAGAATACAAGTAGGCCCTATAATTACCTAACTTAATGTTTTCGAACTTACAGTTAAGTGAGTTTTTATTGTCTCTATTACCGTTTATTATCGTTACTTAGTTAATTGATATAGACTTTCTTCACTATCGTGTCTCATACCATCTGGGTTATTGAATGTCTAGCTAATATAACAGTAATTGTTTGACTTAACCTTTTTTTATTACGTACATTTACCTAAATGCTACGTCCTTACTGTAAGTCACATAATTACTTACCGCATTTGTTTTATTGAACTTGACGTTGAATGACTTTATCATCTATTATCTTGTATTGTACCTATTACTGTTTCTTACCGTAATTTGGTTTAGAAATACTTATTTTCTCAATTATGATATCGGATATTATCTCGGTCAGCGAATTTCTTCCTAATTTTATAGTAATTATCTGATTTATTCTTGTATTGCGTATACCTACTTAAATACTACGTTTTTACTGTAATTTGCTGTAAGCCTCATGTTAGTAAACCTCCTTACTTAACTGCAACTTAAGATTTTCGCCTTAATGCAGGTCACCGAATTGAGCTCACTTCGATTTCCCCTGTAGACCGACTATATATTTTCTTCACAGGTTATCTCATTAATTTAATATATTTAAATTAACTGTTTATTTGGCCAATGATGTTATCGCTGCCATTAAATTAATTTAAAATAGTTTTTGTTTACTAAAGTAATGCTTATTTACGGTGTTTTGTGATTAACTGTGTTTAGTCAGAAATTTAAGGACTCAGAATTTAGTTAGAACTATTTCAAAAATAGGAATTGGGTAATATTAATGACATATGACTTTATATTAAAGCTTAATAATCTGATAATTCGGATGATAATTATTTTAGAGAATCTTCCCATTATTTTAGGTGCGATACCATAACCTCGACTTAAATTGGGATCTAATTAATTGCCCTGTGAAAGCATTTATTATTTAAATAAATAGTTTAATTGGGGTCATGAAGTTTATTTTGGAAGGCTGAAGTCAATGCAGATTTCACGATATTTCTATATAGAGTATTTTTCCAAATCTTAATACTCTAATAATTTCATTGCTCAAAAGTCATTGACATATTTCTAGTAAAAAAAACATTAGTGGCGCCTTCGGCCAACTATCGTCAACTATACGACCCACACCTATAAATATTAAAACCGCTGGGTGAACTAGTCATATGGATCGGTTATTGAGCAATTAACTATTCGTTGGGCCAAAATTTTGACAGATGTCATTTTATACAGCTGACAACTGATACTTTGGTCATTTCACTTTAAAAAAGGTACTCTACATTCATTTCGAAAAAATTAGCCGTTTTCGAAATAAATAAGTTTTCGTATTAAAATAATAAATTAAAATAATACAAAAAAACACCAATCTTTTTATTTCGTTAGCAACCTTAAAAATTTTCTGATTAATTGTGTTTACAAAACTTAAGTAATGGAGCATTATTCCTATAGCGAATATGATAACAGGCATTTAATATATTGTCAAGCACTCGGTAATTATGGCAACAAAAATTTATTCTGATACATTTCCAAGTCGACGTTTACCGCACCGAAAAATATTTGAAAGGGTTGATCGTAACTTAAGAGAAACAGGTAAAAAGTCAAGTGAAATGTAAGAAATGCTAAAAGTGGCTAATCTTTTGCGAATCCATCCAGCAAGTTTTTTGCCTCTTCGTGGTGGAGAAGGGCACCCAAGAAGAGTAACGAACCTTCAGTTAAAGGAGAAAATTCTGGATTAAATTGTTGAAAATCCCTCTAATAGCATAAGAAAGTTGTCGGTCCAAGTCCATGCGACAAAGTGTGTTGTTTATGTGAACCTTGGGAACAACTTCTACATACTTATCACTTCCAAAAGGTACATGCCAGGTCTCCCGCTGATTTTCCAGCTAGAGTTAATTAGCTTTTGCAACGATTTAGGCAAAATCCAGATTTATTATCCAGAGTAATAAGTCGCCATCATTTACATATCTAGCATGAAGAAAATCCCCATGCAATAGTACAGACAAGGCACCAACAAGAATCCAGAGTTAAGATGTGGGCGTGACTATTGGGAATCATCTAATTGGACTGTTCCATTTTTTAAGACAGATTGAATGATGCCATGCATTTGCAATTCTTGTAACAAAACTTAAACGGTTTATTAGAAAATGTACCCTGAGAAATTAGATGTGGCTTATGCACGACGGTATACCGTCCAATTTTAGCAATAATTGAGTTCGTCATCACTTATCAAATACTTTTGGTTATCGATGAATCGGTCGAGATGCTCCTACACCGAGGTCGCCCGACATGACTACATTGGATTTCTTTTTATGGGAAATTTTAAAGAGGCTTGTATATTCGACGCCAGTTCACACCAGGGAAGAACTGATTGAAAGAATAACGCACCATTGCAATGAAATTCGAGACAATCCTGGAATGTCATTTCAAGTACAACGAGAAAACATCCATCGGGTAAGAAAATGTATAGATACAGGTCGTCCATTCCGAAAATCTGCTCAAGTAAACAAAAAGAAGCAACGCTTTCAATGTCAAAAAGGTTCAGTTTTAAGTACTTTTTATAATTAAACCTATTTCTTTTAAGCTACTGTCAATCCTGTCAGTAGTTCATGCCTTCATAGAATTACCAAGTGCTTGTAAAGGGTGTCAGGTGTCATGTGTTTGTGTGTTTTGCTGAGGTTTCTCGCTTATGAGTAGAGTTACGAAGATGCGTCCAGAAATGTGCTAAAGTCACCAGCTGTTTGCCTGTAGAATGTTTTAATAAAAATATATCGAGTCCCATTAAAAATTCAAAATTTTGGTTAACAGCTAAACTTTTTAGACCGAAAGTGCCAAATTTTTTATCAAGATCTGTTTATATTTTTTTGACACGTAATCGCATAACGGAAATACGAGAGTTACCTAAAAAATCACTCTGTAGATTAAAATTGAAAACGCCATAGATGATATATTTGACACCGAAATCTTTAGTTTCGTCAAAAAGTACGAAATTAAAGTGAAAATCGCAGCACTCTATCTTTGATAATAACTGCACTAAAGTGTCGAAAATGGGGCACCCTGTTGAATATGATTATAGTATAATGGTGGATTATTGTTAGAATAAAACTAAAGTGAAAAGTTGATGAAGTTTTAGAAATAATGACACATCACTTTTCCAGATTCTTCCACGTCAACTTGCCATATTATTTGCTTTTTATATCTTCTTATATTTTCTTGAAATAGTTGATTTTTGTAATGTAAGTTTCCAAGCTCACCTCAAATTATGAATTTTCCACATCAACAATAGAGGAATGCGCTCGTTTACTAGAAGAAAAAAATACTAATAATATTCTTATATTCACAAGTTATTGTATTGTCGTTTGTCGTACAAGCATAGAGCGCTTTTAAGGCAATACAAATTTATGTGTGACTGATGTATTAAAAATGTTTTCGATTTTGCAGATGAGACAAAGAAAAACTTTTGAGGAAGTATTTTAAGCCTCGTATTTTTATTTTTACTGATACGTACCATTAATTTTTATCGCCTAACAATGTGACCATCATTAATATATAAAACATGCCAAAGACATTCTTACTGATTAATGATCGTTTGTCCCCTTAGAAAGTTGTTGTAAAGCGGAGCTATTCAACGGCAATTGAGTACTATGTAGTTCTTATATATTAAGATTAAATGAATAATATAGTCTAAGCCTAAGCATTCCAGTTCTCTGAGAAAAATGCAAGGAAAAATGAGTCTCAAACTGATTGGTTAATTACGTAGTTCTGGCTTTCTATGGAATCATCCATTAAATAATACCCACGATTGGTTTACAGTCGCTCATGATCATTTGTAACTAATAGTTATTTTCAGTAACTGCCGAACAAAGCCATTCATGGAATATTTTAGAGAACTAAGCCTGTTTTATTTATATTCTTTTCTTAGTCTTAATTATTGCGTACTTGTATAAAACACAAGAAAATTCTTTTACTGAAAAATATTTTTGTTTGCTTTACACCTCCATATAATAGAAAAATTTACGACAGACACCGAGCATAACAAAACAGTCGGATGAATAGAGATCATAATACCCCGAAAGCTGAAACCGAAACCGGGACCTTTTCAGAGACTCCATTATTATTTTTTATTAAACTTCCACCAACACAGTCCCAAAAAACAAAGGACAAGTTTAAAAGTTTTGTCGTTTAGTTTTTGGTATACCCACGCTATTGGCTTTACGTTAAAAGGTGAATCGACATTTTAAGGGACCAACTGAAATTATATAATGCTACTCCAATATCATCAGATTTTAAATAGGATATACAAGGTGTCTTTAAAAGGTCCGTACTAAATCTTACCACAAATGTGTGGTAATACTTGAGCTCAAAATAAGCCGATTTAAAGCAACCTACCTTAGTGCGAAATTGCTCCGTATAACAAATCGAATTTTTTGAAATTTATGAATATTATTTAACGTATTACTTTAAAAATTGGTACCCCGGGAGTTTTTTGGCATGCGAAACCCGAATTTGGACACCTTTTCAATGTGAGTGGCCGTTAAAGGGTGCTTCACACTGAACTTCTGATGTTTAAAGTGGCCAAACTTTTTCTCAGTGTAGTTTTTCACTTTTGTTAAAATCCGCTAAAATAGGTCGTTTTCGAGATATTTTGGTTTTTAGTGTTCGATGTCGCACCGGAATATTCAAATTATTTTGAATAAAAAATTTTTAGCTGTTATCTTTGGGGATGAAATTTGGTCAGTGAATTAGCAGTGCAAAATGACTTATTTTTAAATAATTCTTTGGAGTGTACGTAAATGCATTGTGAAGGAAATGGCTGTAAAAGTGTAAGGGTATTCAGGGAAATATTTCGAAATTGGTGCATACCAAACCATCAAAGAACATTTGCTGCTATTGAGAGACGTCTTTGCGAAACTGGTAGTTTCACTACTGCAACTGCCAATTATGGACGCCAATGTGTGACAAGGCCTCCTAAGGTTGAGGAACAAATTTTTGAAAGAATCGCTGAAGATCCTAAATTAAGCACCAGACGCTTAGGTTATTTAGAGATAGGAGTATCCAAGGGTGTACTTTATAGAACATTAAAAGAACAGCAGCTACGCCCATGCCATCTCCAAAAGGTATAGGACCGTTTGTCTCCGGATCTTGATCCACGATTATTCGATTCTTCTGTCGATTCATGACCGAACAAAGAGAACAGAATATGAATTTTATTTACTGACGAAGCATGTTTTACAAAAAGTGGTATAACAAACTTATATAACGAACATGTTCATGCTGATGAAAATCCGCATACCAAGAAAGCAACTATCAACATGAGGCAGGAATCATTGTCAATTTTATTATCGGTCCTGTCAATGGTGTGATGGATTATTTAGAACATTATTAAAATACGCTGCCAGATTTATTAGACGATTTCCCATTACAACTTCGACGAGTTATGTGGTTTATGCAATAATTATGCATAATGGTGCTCCACCACATTGTACTTTAAATGTCGCCAATTATTTGCATCAACGGTATCCAAACAGATATATCGGTAAACTGACCACCACACTCACCGGATATGACTCCGTTGGATTATTTTTTATGGGGTCTTTAAAAACGATCGTATACTCCAGACCGACCGGTTAATAAGGAAGAGGATTTGTGGGGAAGAATTCAAAATGCAGTCAACATATTAAAGACCGATGAGGAATTGATGCAAGAGTATATTTAATCTTTTTACGCCGTATTAATCTTTGTACTTTTGTTAACCGAGGTCGTTCTGAACAATAACTAAAAGTGAATTTACTTCTAATTGTTCCTCATTGAATTAAAAAAAAAAATCCATTTCCAAATTCTTCCTGCAACACTTGCTGTAAGTAGACCAAGTCAAACATTTTTTCCTGTCGAAAATTGACTGATAGCGAAAATGATGTCTGTCTGTAAATAAAGTTCTAAATCTTTGGTAAAAAAAATAATCGCTGGGTAAAGATGAATAAAAAGACCTAAGAAATTCAAAATTTTTATGCAAATGCCAACGGGCTACTTTATCCATCCGATTGTGAAAAACAGAATACATTCTTGCACATATTATAAAAACTTAAATCCAAATATTAAAAATTAAAAAAGAAAGGGCGCGTGCTTAAGAGATACGACAACTACTTTTTGTACTCTATAATATACAGTGTGTCCGCTTAAGTTCGCACCATATGGAAAACTTTTTTATTATCAATTTTACGGAAAAAAGTTATTCTTTATAAAAAGTTCTGCTTCGTCCAAAACCTCAAATGCAACCATCATATATCAAATTTTTTCAGTACGTATACGAGGTTTGTCAGAAAATATGAATTTTGCCCAACACTAAAGTAAATTTATTTTTGAAAATATCGAAAACTTTAACTAGTTATCTCTTTATTCGTTAAACATTTGATAACTTTTACGTCTCTTAACTTCTATGTTGCATTATTTTGATCATGCATTAAAATAATTGATGATATTGTAAAATAAATAATTTTGAAATTTATCAATTATTTTAATGCATCATCAAAATAATGCAACATAGAAGTTAATAGACGTAAAAGTTATCAAATGTTTAACGAATAAAGAGATAACTAGTTAAAGTTTTCGATATTTTCAAAAATAAATTTACTTTAGTGTTGGGCAAAATTCATATTTTC
>MU182111.1:566391-585383 GCA_016904865.1 Pissodes strobi | reverse complement strand
AGAGCATCCTTAAAACGCTTCCTACGAGCTCTTAGATTCCCAACTATGTCCAAAAGGGTAGGTATGTATTAGTTTATTATAAGCTTTTATTTCACTTCACTTGTACGTTTGGGTCAAATCTTACAAGTTTTTGTCCTACTTCCCATCAATGTTCAATATTAACATCGATTTATAGTGTAGGAGTTTTTCAGCCGAAATTGGAGAGAATTAACAAAAATAAATGATAAATAAAAATGTTCTCTCATGGGCGTATAATTATCATGGCAAAATAGATTATAAATATGTCTACACAAAAAAAAATACGTAATAAAAAATAAAGAGATAAAAAATGTGTACAACAAAATAGAATTAAATTTAAAACATTAAGTTACTTAACATAAGAAAGAAGAAAAACTAAACCTTATGACCGCCGAAGAAATAGTGAGCACCGAGATGACCTACCTGCAACAATAGAGAAAAATCGTGTGAGCAACGAATTTACCAAACAGAAAAATGTAACAATAAATAAACATTTTAGCACGGCAGAAGCATTGAAATAATAATCTCTTATAAAATTAATAAATCTTTATGATCAGTTTAGCTAAATAAAATAATAAAAAAGGGATCACAAAGATCCATAAGATCACATAGTCCTTTCAGGTCACCTAGACCTCCCAGGTCACATAGACCTCCCAGGTCACATAGACCTTCCCCCAGGTCACATAGACCTCCAGGTCACATAGACCTCCCAGGTCACATAGACCTCCAGGTCACATAGACTTCCCAGGTCACATAGAACTCCAGGTCACATAGACCTTCCCCAGGTTACATAGACCTCCAGGTCACATAGACCTTCCCCCAAGTCACATAGACCTCCCCAGTCAAATAAGTTTTAGTACTCAATGTGTTTTCAGTGAGAATTAGTGCCAATAAAATTAAGTAAATAATACATTTGTCACAGGAGAAAAATATGTAAACAAATAACATACAAATAAAACATTCGAGCTCATCGCTCCAACAAAAATAGAATGGGCCATACAGGCCAAATGATGTTAAACCTTTATAAAACTTTAATATCAAATAAATATAATTTAATATGGGTTAATAGTTTGATAAATTATAATTGTTGCCCAGTGAGAAAGAAACTCACCTCTATCCAAATATAGGTCTACACAAAACACCACTAACACAATAATGAAAACAGTTTTGCAAATTCTTCTAGGAGCTGTATACATTCATATGCTGTTCCATCAACTGGGTTACCAACTAAAAAAGATAACTTTTAATCAGATTTTGTGCATTTTCAAAATAATGTAAGATGGGTGCAAATATAGGTTTATCTAAAAGTCCATTACTTTAAATTTTGTGCTAATTAGTTATTGTGGTAAAATTAACGAAATATAGAAATTGCTAAAATGTAGACAATTAGTTTTGCAAAACTTTTTCCAAAATAATTTGTAAAGTTTTACCAAACTATGATGTAGTTCATCCTCAAAATAAATTAAAATAAAGAATTTTGCACGAGGTATTAAATTTCATTCTTGAAGTAAAAAATAATATATTTTACAAATTTTATATGCAATCGTATTTACCGTAATTTTTTTAAAATATGCTGAATAAGGCCTTTACCTTTTCATCTTTTTTTGGGACTTCACAAAATATAGTTTTCAAAATTTTAGTAAAAACATATTTCATTATTAAACTCCTCCATTGATTACTTACTAAGCGGGAAATTTTCTCTATGTGTACCAATAGCGCTTTGACCGAAGTAAATCGCGTCAAACTCGGCTCTTATTTCCTCAATACCCCCAACATTTTTTTACCGTCGCGTTGCGTCCTCGACCCGCCTTTGATATGACGATTTCATTGAATTGGCGCTTAGTGAACCAACTTATATTTTTAATTCTGTAAACTTTGGCTGAATTGACATATGAAATATGTGCGTCTTTCCAGTAGTTTCGAACATTTTTGTCAACCTGTCCCAACAAGATCTGTTATGAAGATTAATAATTATTTTTTGCTATCATGTTGATAATGAAAATATCGCCGATATATTTCGCGGTGATTGTTCGGTTCTCGGAAGGTTCTGGACAAAAACTTGGAAAATATATTTTTTGTATGATTTTATAGTGAACAACTTTTATTGTGAAATAATGGTGCGAATTTGTTGTTCGTTGAACTTGTTATTTTGAAGATAGACCAGGGCACTACGTGATAAACATTCGGACCCCAGGTATTCTCTCTCACTTTTTCTAATATTTTAACTCAATAACTATAATTCAATAATTCATAATTCATTTTATGCCATATACCGATTACTGGTTCTAAATGTTAAAGGAATATCGCAGAAACCGTACTTATTTGGGCATTTTGTAGGTTTTGTACCACAGTGTTCTCTAATACTTCCCCAAATTTGAGAGTTATAAATTATGCATTTTAGCAACAACAAAAATATAACGTTTTTTTAAAAAGAAATAGAAATAGCAAAATGCATAGAGTAGGCTTTTAGTAGGCTCTATAAACAAAGGGTTCTCTAATAGATCCATTAGCTATAACGGCAACAAACCATAAATCAGGTAGGACCGCTACGCCTTGAGCCTTCAGTTTTACGCCAATTCTAGCTCCCTAAAACAAGCAGAGACCTCTTTAATTTCTAATAACCGTCCCTTTTATCCGTCTTTTAAAAAATTATAAGTACATAGACAGTCGAGTAGCGTTTTTCTCTAAAATAAACTCATTATTTTTTAACGAAGTCACTTCCAATAACAGAAATGCTTAAATAATTAATAAGACGAGCGCTTTGACGTAGCCCTTCTCGTAGCCAGGCCGATGTATAGATTTTGCTGTCAACCTGTTAACGTCTGGTTTTGGGTTTTTATATTATCCGATACGACTCACAAAAATTAATTTTTCTTTTAATTTTTTAATGACTCATAAAATAGCAGTGATTTGTAACAATGTACCAAAGTAACGTTCTGACATGCGATTTTTAGTGGGTGTATTTTTTGCCCTATTTGAATAAGCTTGCAAATTGCTATTAATTCCTAATATTTTTGAAAGTTAACCCATGTTTTCGCAGCTTTCAAAAAAAAGCAAGGTTGTGTTTTGTGATAGTTTCTTTATCTGTTAATATGTAGTAATAGTAGTAGTAATAAAAATGGAGTGACCGACGCCAAGCGTCTTGGTCTAAAGGTTCTTTTCACCTTCCTCGATTCACACACCTTCACCCCTGACTACCTACCTGCCTATTAATGAAGGTACACTACTGTATCCCTGTCGATGAGTTTTAGCTTCTCTTGAAGGAGGGTTGCGGCCCAAAGATTTTTCTCCAAAGCCATCCTCACCTGTCAGGCACATATATTTAGTAATAAGGGGTTTCCTCGGGGGGTAATTCGGGTAGAGTTGACTTTCCTCAATAGCACTAATTCAATCGTTTCTTTGAGAACACGTGCCCAGGACATGTGAGGTTTCTCAAACAAACTGTATCTTTCCATAAAGATTAAGGAAAATTACAGGACATTTTAAATGAGTGCTTATGTCTCGTTAATAGTCAATTCCAGCACCAAGAAGATATCTTCATCTATTGGATCAAGAAAATACATTGATGAAGCCTGTAAAAATGATGGTTATACTACAAAGAAACCTCTTTATCAACATAATTCTACTGAAGGAGTGTTAGTAAAGAAGTAAAGGTTCCATTTCTAATTTCAAATTGTATGCACTTTAATTATAGCAAAAAAAAGACATTGTGATTGTTTGTGATTTTATTGATGGTCTGATAAAGCACGAGTCTAGTTTAGGTTAGGAACATTCAGTTTTTTCCCACTGCAGTTGCATATGCAAATAAATAAATCGAATCAGTGCAAAAAGGATGTTAAGTATCCATAACACTTAAGCGATTTATCGTAAATCAAGATGAGGAAACTATTAACTTTTATTGGCAAATATTTGAATGGTGGAGAAGATGATTAAGTTGACAAAAATTGATCTGGTTTGAGTTAGTATTTTGAATATTTTACGTTTTCGACCTAATGAAACAATTTAATAGTAAATAATTTTGATGTATTTTAGAAATCCCACATGTCCATCAACATTTTTGTGTTTTTTTGCTAAAAGAGAAACAGTATTTTGGTTCGTTTTTGCTGATATATCGTATAGCATTTATATATAATACGGTTAGTTTTGTTAGTTTGTTTACGCTGGATAATACGTAAAATTAACACACATTCTTTTTTTATTCTTGGCATCTGGCTAATTTGCGTTTTAGCAATTCGCTAATTAACTAACTTCTCGTATATCGTAACATATACCTTTCATCAGAGAACTTAGTTTGATCATTTTTAAAATAGTTTTTTGCATTTTTTTCTAAATTTTGATTTTTGGACATGTGTGGTTTCTCAAATAAGCCATTAGCAAATTAGCTTATGTAATGTAATCGCATCTAAATCGACTCTTTAATGATTGATGGAAATTTTTCAAACAAACTGCGTTTTTTTTTTCTTTTAGCTTCCCGTTTTGCAGGGAAGTGTAGTACGAAACTGCGTAATTAACATTTTTTCCTTTTCTTGATTCATCAAAAAGACAACACTGAAATTTTAGATGTCATTAATAAATAAAACAATATATTTATATGCGTAATAATCTAGAACTATTGTACATTCTGTTTTACTCCAAAACGGAAACCTAATCCTTTATTAATACAGAATTCATAAAATTTTACTTCCTGAATTTTTATATTCTTTTCCATACCTTTTATGTATCTTTTAAACCAGAAAATCCTATGTGTCCATTATCTATATGGCACAAAATGTCACCTAATTTTCTACAGAAGCACCTTTTATTGGTGGTATTGGTTACTTTTTTATGTTCGTCACACATACAAAAGGAAAATCCTATACCACTCAACGAGCGGTGCGCGTGCGGAGAAGGTGGTAGACGTTGGCCTTAAAGCACTGTAAGTTGTAGTTTTCGGGAAAGACGTTACTCGGAAGTCCATTCCAGAGCGAGGAAGTCCCCCAGAAAAAGGAGTCCGGTAACAGCGACGTTCTAGGTGTTCGCAACTGAATAGTGTGTTGATAAGCAGCTTGTGTCTGACGGGTGTTTCTGTTTGGCACAACTCTCGGCGGAATCATAAATGCCAGCTCGTGCAAGCACCTTTCGTAGTACTATCGATAGTAAAGAGAGAGGTCCGCCACTTTTCTTCGATGTTCAAGGCTATCAAGGTCTTTAGTCAACTCTTGGTCATCCACAAGACGAACTGCTCTCCTCTGTAAGTCTAATATCCTGTGCAAGTGCTTGGTTGCCGAGCTCTACACATGGGAACAATATTCCAGAAATGGTCTTCTCTGGGCCTTATAGAGCAGTGAAACCTGATGAGGTGTATAGAACATTTTTGTTCTATAGAGTACTACTAGCTTTTATGCTCTTGGCGATTTTGGTGACATGGTTACGCCTACGTTGATGCTCAGCAAGCTTATGGATGAGGTCAGACTCAGTGTTTGTCCTGTCATTCATAATTCAGGTCCTGCAGTGTTTGCTTTTTTTGAGAAGACAGCTGCTTGAGTCTTTCCTGCGTTAAAATGGACATTGTTTTCCTCACCCCATTCCACTATGGCGTTTATAACCTCATTGATAGCAGCAATCTGATTTTCTTGCTCGCGTTGGGAACGAGCAGCGGTCATTGGAGTCCGCGACATGAATGAGGATATAAGAGTACTGTCGTCTGCAAAGATGTAAATAGAATTGTTTGTACTGTCTAAGAGATCGTTGATCTAGAGCAGGAACAGTGTGGGAAATAATATACACCCTTGAGGCACTCCGGCATTAATTTTTAATGTTATGGACTTATTTTAATGGCTGATCCCTGAACAAATTTTGAAACGACAGTTTCATATATATGGTGCCAAAGTTTTTATAATTATTATTATTATTATCATTTAGAAATAATGCATTCAAAGATAAACCTAAAGTAAGATTTAGAGAGAAAGAGACAATTAATTTTTAAAATCAATTAATGAACATTGTTATTAATTCAATTCCATAGTTATTTTGATGGAAATGGGTAACCTTCGAGAGGACAATGTGTAATTAATAATCAAAATTTGATTAATGATTACTTCCAAATAGTTAGCTTTCTTTAAAACTGAATGGTAATTAGTAATAAAATAATAGTTTAAAAAAAGTCAGTGAAGTAATAAATCTCTCGTTGCCATTTCCGACCCGAATAATTAGTTAAAAAAAATTTTTTTTGGTCAAAAAGTGTGTTTTCAAATCGTAATAACCTATACCAAAAGTTGATGTATTATTTATATCAAACTTCTGGGAATGTTAAAAACAAAAACAAAATAAACATTTTTAGCATCCTGTATATGGATCACTAAGCATTTTAGGATATAAGTTTATATGAACTTCTTATCTTTAAATCGATTCGAGTAAGTACAGGGTGGCCAACTAAGAATGCGAGATACTGTATCTGGGAAACTATCCATCGTAGAGACTTGTGGCAAAAAATGTAATTACTAAAACGGTCAAGAGAAAAACCTGGAAAATATTTTGAAGTTTCTAAAATGACCACTAGGGGGCGTAACTGCAATCTTGAATCTAAAAAAGTGATGTTTCTATGAATTCCGCTGTATTAACCTAATAAAAAAATTCCACATGTTTGAAGTTGAGGATAATGTAAAACTTTTTTGTTTAATTCTTTTTGCTGAATCTCTAAAAATAAAGTGGTGGGGGTATTCAAAGTTTTTTTTAAATAACACCCTGTATCTGCGAAACGGTTAAGCCGATTTTAACAAACTTGGGTTAGTTCAAAGGAGCTATTATTGGGCTAATGTTGTATTATTTAAAGTTTCGTTAGTTTCACATGTCGCCGCTAGAGGGCTATTTTCGACATTCCGACAGAAATGGTTAATTTTCTCAAAAAAATTAAATGCATTGATATGATTTTTTTCCCATGAAAAAGTAGCTAAATAATGGCTAAACAAGCTCGCGAAAACCGCATCTCGATATCTCGTTCCTAACCCAAAATATAGGCAAAAAAAATTAATACTTACGAAAATCCCTTAATTTTTATTTTCTTTTACTATATTTATCTCGAATTTTCTCTTTTATAAAAGTTGTGGCCCTGAAAAGGACCGATTTAAAAAGGGAAGGTTCTTAGTGCCCCCGCAAATGCTCGAAATGTTGACCATCACGCTCTATGCATTGCTGAAGCCTCTCAAGGGTAGACAAAACTGCAGTTTCAACTCGGTATGGTTCGTATTGCAGTACGAATCCGGTTTTTCAAATCTTCTCTGGTCTTCGGTTGAGTCTGGAACACGATGTCCTTTAACCGCCCCCATAAATAAAAATCCAGACAAGTAAAGTCTGGTGATCGCGGAGGCCATGGAAACAGACTTCCTCTTCTAATCCACCGCTGTTGAAATACTGCATCGATATGCTCTCGCACATTAATAGCAAAATGTGCTGGGCAACCATCCAACTGCAAAAACAAGTTTTGCCTCGTTTCCAGAGGCACGTCTTCCAACAACAACCGTAATTGATAGGCCAAAAATTCAAGAAAGACATTGCCATTTAGGGGTTGCTCAAAAAATATGGCCCAATAATTTTGCCTTCCAGTACGCCACACCACACATTTAAACTCTAACGTCCTTGGTGCTGAACTTCACACATACAATGCGGATTTTCTGCAGACCAATAGTGCATATTGTGCAGATTGACTCTCCCATCACTATTAAAAGTGGCTTCATCGGTCCAAAGAATTTGTAATAAAAATTCTCTAATTTCGCGTATCATACCT
This sequence comes from Pissodes strobi, assembly GCA_016904865.1. NCBI lineage: Eukaryota > Metazoa > Arthropoda > Insecta > Coleoptera > Curculionidae > Pissodes > Pissodes strobi. Next base: position 577,603 of record MU182111.1, on the reverse strand, counting down.
AACATCCAATGGCAATAGTCCAACCTGCGATCAAAATCTTCCTCATTCAAAGCCTGATGTAGAACTACATGATATGGATGCATTCTAAAAGTAATTAAAAAAAAAGTTTCAACAAATACCTATATTGTGGTAGCCATTAGAACTTACCTATGATCCTTCAAGATATTTTGAACTCTTGTTCATGCTATGTTCAACTCAAGCGATAACGCTCTTGTGCTAACATGAGGATTTCCTTCAATATACCCCAGTACGTAGTTAATATTTTCTTGTGTTCTTCCAATTTTTTGCCGTTGGAACGCAGGCCGAAAACTACCATTGGCTCGTAAGCTCGCCACTAATCAGGGAAAAACTCTCACATCGCAAGGACGTCGATTTGGATAACGGGCCGCGTAACCTCTTTTAGCTACTGCGGCATTTTGAAGACATTCAAAATAAACCGCAAGCATATCAACAGCTTCATCATTCGTGAAACGCATTTTGTAAACACAAAAATTGCTCAAAATAAAGCGAAACTGTTGACAACTATGGACAATTTGAGGAAGAATTATTTATATTTTCATTTGTTTTCTTTCCATGGCCTGCTTCTATTAATTGTCTACCCATGAGAGGCTTCAGCAATGCATAGAGCGTGATGGTCAGCATTTCGAGCATTTGCGGGGGTACTAAGAACCTTACTTTTTTAAATCGGTCCTTTTCAGGGCCACAACTTTTATAAAAGAGAAAATTCGAGATAAATATAGTAAAAAAAAAATAAAAATTAAGGGATTTTCGTAAGTAATAATTTTTTTGCCTATATTTTGGGTTAGGAACAAGGTATCGAGATGCGGTTTTCGCGAGCTTGTTTAGCCATTATTTAGCTACTTGTTCATGAGAAAAAAATCATATCAATGCTATTAATTTTTTTGAGAAAATTAACCATTTCTGTCGGAATGTCGAAAATAGCCCTCTAGCGGCGACATGTGAAACTAACGAAACTTTAAATAATACAACATTTGTAGCCCAAGAATAGCTCCTTTGAACTAACCCAAGTTTGTTAAAATCGGCTTAGCCGTTTCGCAGATACAGGGCGTTATTTAAAAAAAAATTGAATACCCCCCACCACTTTAGTTTTAGAGATGCAGCAAAAAGCATTAAATAAAAAAGTTTTACATTATCCTCAACTTCAAATATGTAGAATTTTTTTATTAGGTTAATATAGCGGAATTCACAGAAACATAACTTTTTTAGATTCAAGATTGCAATTATTGGTCATTTTAGAAACTTGAAAATATTTTCCAGGTTTTTCTCTTGACCGTTTTAGTCATCACATTTTTTACCGCAAGTCTCTACGATGGATAGTACCTCGCATTCTAGTTGGCCAGCCTGTACAGAGCATTAAGTAGGACTCGGTATGCATTTTATTTCAGCACTAGTAAGTACTACGTTCATCACTTTGATCGGCACAATCAGAGTCAATTACAAAATATAAAACATTTTTTGATATAAATGGTGAATGTTATTTTTAAGGTGAAAACTTCTTTAAGCGAGTTCAGCACATTTTTCCTGGGTAGTGAATAAAAACTGAGCCGTTAGATTTAATGCGTCAGACGTCAGCTTAACGTTAACGCTCCTTCGGGTTAGTTGGGTTAGACTGTAGATATTTTCCATTTTTCTCAAAAGCGGCTAGAAGTTGAGTTTTCACATGGGCAGCCGACGCGACGGTTAATTGGTTTTGGCTATACTATTTTCCGTTTCCCAATTATTACGTCAAATGCGCGATTTTTCAAAATATTGCATGCATGAAAACTTTCGAAAAAATTAATTGATTTTGATGACAATTTCTGGATATACTTATTTTGACGTACTTCCGAACCCCATTGAAATTGGTGAAAATCGGAAAATGGCGAGTATTATTTCTGGATGTGAATGACATGATAAGAAATTTCTAGCAGAAAAACTCTGTTTCGAAAACAGTAGAAATGTTGTATATTGTTGTGAAGGATTCTGGTTTGTCAGAAAGAAAAAAAAAACGTAAAATTAAGAGAAGTGCTGTAATATTACTAAATAAAGATGAATATGTGCTTCAATTTGTGTTAATTTTATTAACACCTGGTTGTCTGTGCTAAAAGCTGAAGCTGATAAGGGACACTTAAAATGAACTAAATCTTTAAAACAAATCATTGAATTCTTCCAAAAACATAATACCTAATTATACATATTTAGCACTTCAAAAACTCAGCAATTATTTACCTAATAACACCTCCACATCGCACTAACCTAATAGACCAGTAGTTAAACGATATGACTTTATTATTGTCATCTTGCCAAAGTCATTTCAAGGCTGGACAAACTGCACCAGTTTTTATAGTTTTAATTGGATTTATTAACCGGTTTCATTTTACATTTTTCGTTGTTGGCAACAAGGGCAGATTTGTTCCTCGAAACGCCGGGCATTTTTTGATGCTTGTAGGTTTTACAGCTTCTTTAGAGTCACTAAATTAGTAATTTACACCCTGGGGCCAAAGCCAAAGCGGTATTATTCAGGTCGACCATTTGTCCGGGGGGTCAAAAAAATTAATGTTTTAATTTTTTTCGGAGGAAAACATAGTTTTAATTTTATAGAAATGATCACTGATCACTTGATGAGAATCTACGCCAAAAACCGCAGAAGAAACCACTTTAAAAATGATAATACCTTTTATACAGTGTGGGCTACTTGAATTTAAACTTTTCGAGTTTTGACACTAACAAGAGATATAAAGCATTTAAGGTATTTGGATTAACCCGTACATTTGTGTGAGTGGCCGCTCGCGGGTTGAAAACAGGTGGGAACTAAAAACGGCGCATTCGGATTTTAGCAAAGTTTTTATTTACCTTACTTCACGTTTACTTAATTTACCTTGGATAAAATATCTACAACTTAGCTAAAATGGCGATTGCAACGTTTTTTTCTTCCCATCTATACACAGGTTTTCATCTCGCGAGCCACCACTGCATCTTGTCAGTGTCTATAATATATTAATTCGAATAGTCATCTGCCAAATTATAAGCATGAGAATCAGCTATTACAATAACTATGTATTTTGCTGGTCTGGTCTGTACCCTATATTCACTTTCGACACTCGTATTTCCATCGGCGGCTTAGATCAGTGGTCATCAAGCAGTGGCTAAGCATTTGAAAGAAAAAATATGCCGGGCATCTCTTTTTTAATTGCTGTTTATTTGTTGAAGTTTTCGCTTATGTCGTGTGGTCTTCAGCACACACGGTAATTTTCTTAATTCACTTAATTCTGTCTCATGACCTTTCATTGTCACTTTGTATCATGAACAAATTAGCTGTATTAAGAAGCAACTAATTATATGGATCAGCCACACACACACTAACGGCTTAACTAAAATGTATTATTAATTATTCACTGTAGTTTCTTGCTTTAAACAGTATGAGAGGCTTGTACCTTGTACGTCACACGATTGGTAAACCATTACAGTAATAGTTTCTAAATTCCAGACTCGGCTCTTACTCGTACACTATAGATGTATTTATCGCAAGGGTAACGTAAATAACTATTATATACATGACATGAAAATGCCCCATAATCATCTTTTTTATATACGTCAGATCTGTCCAGCATACATTTCCTTATATCATCAATTTAAGGCCGGTAAATGGAACATTACAACCCTAGTTCGGTCAAGTTACTTTACCGAACTCATTCACCCTTTAAACGAAGCGTCACTAACAGCCAAATTCAATAGCGTTGTAACAAAAGTTGAGCTGATACCACGTTGGCAATTGAGAGGACAAAATATTGAGGTATCTCCAAGAAGAGTCATCATAAATTGTTGTTTTAAAAAAACAATATGAAATAAAATGTTGTATGGCACACAAGCATAAAATTATTACTTAGTATTTAAACTCGTATTGTAAGACACTTTCCGAACATAAAATGTAAATTATTATAAGTTACGAGTCCCGTAATAGTTATTATGCAATGAGCATGTAATGATGGCTGTTAAGATACGAGCATTAGAGTTACGATACGAGCCGTAGGCGAGTGTCGTTACGGGTGCGAGGGTTTTAATAGCCCTTAAATGTTAGTTGCATACACTATTTTTTCTTAGCAAATTGTCTATAAGCTATCGAAATTGAAAAATTTTCATGATCATGGCTGTCTTTGATATTGCCCGAATATCACTGTGATGTTTTAATTTTGATTGGTTATAATCCAGTTTGAAACGTCATTATCATCCAGTTTAGTAATGACAAGCGATTTTTGACAATACAAAACTTAAGGTGTTCAATTGGAATTATGAAATTTATATTACATACAATTATTGTGTAAAACAATCCACCTGAATATAAAGGCATTTCGTAGGGCTAGTATTCTGTAAGTAAACTTAAAAGTTTATCATTATGTGAAATCGTAATCAGCATTCTTATCCGCGAAAAATTTTGAAAATCGTTCATATAGGTACCACATATATGTTAATGAATCAGTTCATCCTTGTCGCATAGTAACTAAATAAAATTAATTAGTTAAAATTGAATGAAGTTGCTTATCTTTTGTCGAGACTATTCTGTGTTAATTGAATTGAAAAATGGTTCATATTTGGTGAAGACTAGACGAGATACGATGAGACTGAATAGTTCATGAGCGAGGCTGGGCCTTGGCATCGTCTGGCTGACTAAAATTTTAGTAAGGAATTCCGAACCACGGACAAATTTGCAGGAACAAATATAAAATATTGGTTTATGTTCGACGAATTTTACTATTTTAGAAAATATAGAGAACAACTTATACATTGATTATCTTTTTACTTAAATACAAAATTGTGTAAATATAATTATCAATTAACTCTGGGAAAAGGCAAAATATACAAATATACAAATATAAGAATATATTTTGTTTTTAGTAGATTACAAATAAGGCAGTAGTAATAATCAGCTCAAAATCCTCAGCATAACATTTTCGGCCAATTTTAGCCTACTAAAATAAATGTACCTCTTTAGTGCCTAATAACAATAGTCAATAACCGTTCCTTTTATTCTTCTACAGTGAATTAAAAGTACACAGACAGTCGAGTAGCCTTTTTTTTTCTAGAATCAACTCATTATTTTTTAATGAAGTCACTTCCAATAACACAAACGTCTAAATAATTAATAGGACGGGAGCATCGACGTATCCCGCCTCGCAGCCTGGCCACGTATAGATTTTTATGTCAACCTGTTAGCTTAGGGTTCGAGTTTTCATACTACACGATATGAATTTTTTAGATAGTTCAGGAAATGTGCCTGTCTTATTGATTCTTTCTTGAAGACGTGCGTTTATTTTTATAAGTGCATGACAGAGAAAGAGAGAGGCGACAAAGTACGGTTATGAGAGACTGGAAACACAACTCCAGAGTAATATTAGATGATAAGTGTAATTTATCTTTTGATATGTCCTAATCATTATAGAAATCATTCTAAGTGTCAAAATGACATACTTTTTCGGAGTGAGTACTACGTTGATTATAATCCTAAGTAATATAATGAATGACTAAAAAAAATTAAATATTAAATATATACATATTTGAAAATTATAACAAAGATTTAAGAGATATGCCGATATTGCTCGTCGGTGTCAAAATTGTTGGAGATTTATTTTAACTTTCTTGCGAAGAAAAAAAAAGGAGTGAGGTCAACATTGATGATTTTTCTCCAAGAATAGCTGAAGAGATATTTTTCTTGTTTTGACGGGAATTCTCAATATATCGTTCGGCAGTACTCTCTTCTTCTAGCAACCTGGCCGTGTCACAGTGAGAAGATTTACTTCAGAATCTGCCAGCAGAAAACCTAAGCCCTCCTGAATCAGTGACTTGAACATTCTTTGAGATGAGGCAAGTTTAAAATCCTAGCAATATTTTTTGAAATATTTTCAATATATGATCATGGTTGGCTTGTATAGGAATATCTAAATAAAAATGAAGAGGCCTTATAACTTTTTTATTATTAAAAATTGGAAAAAATGTTATATACGAAAGTTTTCGTGATTTTTACGTATTATTCATATCTTATTAGCAAAACAATTGAGCACCTAATAAAAAATATAATATACATCATCGATTTTCTCGCTTATTTTAAACTAGATGTAGATTTTTATTGAATTTTGGGGCTCTGAGAGAAGTTAGACGTATTTTTTTATATCAAACCCTATGCGATTTTCAGTATAATAAAGAAATTATATCGTCAATGTAACTATCCAGCCTGCAAAGAAATACCTGCTACTTTTTGATTTTTCATTGTAGGTAGATTAGATTAGATTAGATTAATCTAGGTTCCTGGAATATCGTCGGATATTTGCCTAAGCTCAGTGAAATTATTGACTCGGTATATATCGGCACCTGAAACTTGATCAGTTCTTGATCCGTCTGTATAGTCAGCTGTGTCTGCAGAGGGTCGTTATTTCCATACATCTTGCTGGTTAAACCTATCCTGAAAGTTTCATCAAAGCTATATATTAGAACTATTAAAAGTATTCAATCTGTTAGCATTCCCATGATAAGGTCACATTCCAACTCTTTATATAGCTTGTTTCCTGCCTTTCCCGTGCATTATTCTTATAGGCTTGCACTCTGGACAATCGGCCCGCGACTGATCTAGCTTCGCCCTGAATATATATGTATGTGTAAATGTGGTGGCAGGTTAAGCAAGACCTGGTATGGCACCAGTGGTACTCGGGCAGGCTTACCTTTAGATAGTAGTGAGCCGACGAACCACTCCAGCCTGCTGTGTCTTTGGCCACCAAACTACCGACCCATATGCTATCATGGACCTAATTACTTTGACTGGACGATGAGATGGCTTCCAAGTATTTTGCCTCTTGTGCAAATGGTATCTCTACCCTATTGACTACTGGTGCTCTGAGTCCTTCCAGCGGTTTTTTTTTTGGTGAGTTTTACTATGGTGGTTTTATGGGAGTTCTTTGTCAGTCCCTCCTCCTTACACCACCTGTCGATAATGTTTAGAGCTAGTTGTGTGAGCTCCGTGATCGTACCCGCGAATCTGCCTTTTGCAATAGCCGCAAGATCGTCGGCCTATCCTAAGCGACAGAGAACTTTGGATGTTAGCCTTACTATCAATTCATGAATTCGGATGGCTCATAGTACGGGAGTTAGCACTCCTCCTAGTACCAGTGTTGTTTCGCCAGTGGTCAATATAATACCCTATTTTTCAAATTGACATTTATCCACTAACACAGAAGTAGTGGTACTCTTTTTCTTGCTAAAGTATGGGTTATACATTCTACGGGCGCATTATATAAGGCACCCTCTATATCTACAAATGTTGTTTTAACTATCTCTTCCTTTTCTAAGGACGTTGTGTTAAGTCAGTGGACTTGCCTGACTGATACGCATATGTGCGTTCATTGAGCGGACTTGTCTACAGTGCCTCATCTCTATGTATCTGTTTTATCAGCCTTTTCAGCGTTTTAACCAGGTACGACATTAAACTTATTGGGCGGTATGATTTAGGCGTCTTGTCATCTATCCTTCCTACCTTAAGAAAGTAAATAACTTCCAGCTTCTACCATACTATGTACGTAGCGTGGTGCTATATATGCCTTGAATATATGACAGGTTTGGAATTATTAATTTTTATCCCTTTTGGACTTAGATGGAGTATAGTCCATCTACTCCAGAGGATATATGCGGTTCGAACTTACTGATAGCCCACTTAGTTCTGTTTGGCCTCGATATTTCTGTAGCTAGCCTCTATTCTGAGAACCTTTTGTGCTGTCTTCTACTATCGGGTCATTAAAATTATTGACGCCTGAAAGGGTGCTTCAGTGAGCATCATCAAGCTTTCCTCTAATGTTGTTGTTCTTTTTCAAGAAACCTACTTGATTCACAATTACTGTTTTGGCGAGCACTTTGTGGATTCTGGAGCATGTGGGAGGTTCGGTGACCTCCGCATAGAACTATTTCCATGATTGCCTTTTAGATTTTCTTATTATACTGCAAGAGTTTAACTTTTTATGTAATCCAGGTCTGGTCGAATTTCCAGGTGCTTATTTCACCAGATTTTTTTATTATTATTTTGATGCCTTGTATTTCTCCGTAAAGTTTTACTCGTAGACAGCAACTGTTGCCTTGCTTACAACTTTCACTGACCTCTCAAGATTAACATTGTTATGTGTTTCTACCGTGATCCTCTCTAGGGATTCCCTGAATGACATTGAGTATCCTTCCCAGTTGGTCTTCTTTGGGTTCCCATACTGTATTGGAATACGCGGTAGGGAAACTATGTCAAATCCGATCTGTTTGTGGTTCGAATATGTTGAGTTATTTAACACATGCATATTGGCAATGTTATTACATGCTTGTTTTTTTTTTTCGAAGAGACAGTTATGTCTAGGACTCCTCCTCGTCAATGTGACAAAAGTTGGTTAATAGCCTACATTAGCTATCATTTAGTATACATTGTAATAACGACCCACCTCTTGCATTGATATCCATATTTCCCCATAAGGTATGGCGTGCATTTGCGTAACACCCTATGATAAGTTCGAGGTTTGCCCTTGCCGCATATGTGATTGCCATGCCTGGGTAATACGTGAAGCTAACTAAACAGCTTCTGATACCTTCCTCTATTGACGTAGGTAGAATACCTATACCTGCAATTACATCACCGGTGCAAAGCGCCATTCCTTCGTCCTCTTTAGTTATTATACTGTGTGTCTCGGTCAACAGCAATATGTCCTGGCATGACCACGTTGCTAATATCGCAAAATCACCCTCGCATAAGCTTGGCGAGCTATTTCGAAACAAAAAACTGTATACACCGCAGCAACTGCTTTACAAAGCGTAAATAATGCCGTGCTTAGATTATTGCTCAAACATCTGGGGTGCCGCACCTAAGCACACCTTAAAGCTGCTGGATTCCATTCAGAAGAGAGCTACGCGTCTCGTCGGCAACCCGGGGTTGAGCCGGGATCTGTATAGTCTGGAACACCGCAGACATATGGCCGAGATCTCCCTGTTTAACAGATATTTTTACGGCAGAATTTGGGTCCGCTTCATCCTGCCCCCAGCAACGCCTGTCAGACAGTCATGACCTTAGACCATTTAACGAGTCACGACAGACAGTAAGAGCGCACCCGTTCGTCGTACAACGGGAAGCACCTAGAACATCGTTTTACAAGGACTCCTTTATCTGGCGTACTGCATCACTGTGAACCACCCCCAGGACATCTGTTTCCCCCTAATTACAATCTACATCTATTCAAGAACCATGTCAATCAACATCTTCGCACACACACTTCTCGTCAAGTACCATAGGATCTCCATTTAGTGTGCCTACAACCCTTAATTTTTTAAATCAGGTCAGAATCATCTATCGGACGGTGAGGAAATATAATCGAGTTGCCATTTGAGAAAAATTCAAGATGGCGTCGTATTTGTCACATTGATATCTGACAAAAAAAATTATATACGGTTTTCTCGCAAAAATCTATAAAGCAATGCATTTCTCGCTTTTTTGAAAAAGCAAGTAGGAAGATTGCCAGTTAAGTGAGACGAATATTTTAAGCAAGTGCCTACATTTGGATATGTTTTAAATCAGGTCGGATATACTTATCAAATGGTGTAAACATTTATAGGTTATCATTAAGAAAAATACAAGATGGCGTCGTATCTGTCAAGTTAACAGCTAAAATATGTGCCCAAGAATTTGTATAGGAATGTTTTTCGTCGTTCGGAAGACCAAATGTGAAAATTTGTAATTGTGTGACACACTTAATCAAATTGATGTCCCGGTACAATATACAATTAGCGATATGTTTGTATAAAAGCCATTACGCCGGGATCTAATGGTGTACTATAAAAATCAATATTGTCCTGTTATAGGTAAGTAATGCCACGTAATGCTACCTAATTTACGTTAAACACCTAACAATGAAAATATTTATCTACTTTAACTTTTTTGCTATTAAAATTAAGATAGTTAGAACCGCTTACAGTAATTCGCAATTGTTTTTCCAGATGGTTTGCCTTCACATTATAAACAGGTGAATTATTAAAAGTTCCTTTTTTCTAGTTCTCATACTGATTTATTAATCTAGGCCATGGTAGTAACAAACTTTTAGCAAAACGCTATTCGATCGTTGAAATTCCAGCTCTAAGGTTGAAGTAGTTATTAGTGTCTATCTTTAATAAAAACGTTAGACTTTTCCCCTATAATTGAATCCGTTGAAAGAACACTGGGGAGCAGTAGCTTATTATTTTCGTTTTCTTTCCTCTAATAAATTATTTAACAGCTAATGATTTAATTTTTCTTTGCCATCAGGGATTGGCAGAAAGCGTCAAGAACGTCTACGTTTAAATGGTCTGATTTAGGTTATTATCTAATAGATATTTAATGAGAATTAGAGGTATTTTTCCTAATTTTCATAATAAATATTTGTTTCTAGTTCTACCTAGCGACCACTGTTCATATACATGGTGTTTCTTAATTGCATGTCTATATTTGAAAGGCGTACTTCTGAGAAATTTCTAAGAAGAAAATGTCGTATAAACATGGGTCCGTAAACGATCCGCGATACAGGGCGTTAAAAAAACGATTTTTCTTGAATACCTAGAAAAAGTCATAAAATATTGTGAACTACTAAAATGCATAAGCTAGTAAATAAATATCACCGTGTCCTAAGTTTGAACTTGAACTTGCTAAATATTATGTAAACGTTAAAGACAAATTCTAACAACGCGAGCAATCAATGGGCGATTATGAACCTTAAACATGCAACGATTAGCACATTTTATGATAGAAATACGCTAGCGAACCATCAGTTCGGCAGAATTTTGTCTCACCTAAAACCAGCTCCTGGGCTGTCCTTTTCTCCTCACTCTAACCTGCGCTTGGCTCGATCACATGGTCGCTAATTTTGGGGGTTTCATATTCGCAGTAGTAAAAATCAAATCTATGATAAATTTGTCAAAGTTCTGAGATAGATAATTTTCTAAGTAGCATATGTCAAGTAGTTAAAAGTGCAGTGTAATATTTGAGTGAACTTAACCAAACTCAAATGAAACACAACATAAATTCTTAAGAAAAACTTTATTTAAACAGTGACTAAAGACCTATAAACAATTCACAAATATCTCAATCGAGAGAGCATGCGCACCTTAGTAATCGGAAATAATATAATCTTAATAAGTTTCTGACCAATATACATTGTTAATACTTTCTCATTAG
>MU182111.1:521532-566381 GCA_016904865.1 Pissodes strobi | reverse complement strand
TCAATTAACCTAATTTAATAATAAAATACCTTATTATTAATTCCAACAGCCACATATGACTTGGCGTAAATTAGACAACATCACAATCATTATCATTTTTTGTAGAGCGTATGTCAAATGAGACATTTTGCTTTTTACGCGAAAACCATCCATCGGACGCAAAAGATTCAAGAGAATTTTTTGGTTTGAAAATAATCATTAGTACTGAAAAAAATATATTTACTTTCGAAAAAATCAATGGCGTGCTACTTTTTCTTTAAAAAATATTTGGTCACTTGGTTACACAAACGCCACTGATGGAAATAGAAAAATTCTGTTTATTCAAAAAAGTGAATTTTGTGCTGTAGTAATGTGTGACAAAAATCAGACCAAGATTTTATAACATTTTCTATGTATCTAAGAAAAACCGATTTTTTAAACTCCTTCTATCTCGAAAATGGATCGATTGCAAACCCCTGTTTATACGACATTTTCTTATTAGAAATTCCTCAGGAGTAAGTCTTTCAAATATAGCCAAGCAATTAAGAAACACTCTGTATATGTGATATAAAGATTTTTTTCTACGAGCCTGTGAAAAGTAAGACTTTTCACACTCATTTTAATGTGAAAAATTCCACTTTAACGCACTAGTGTGAAAAGTCGTATACTTTTCGTACTAGTGTGAAAAATTGGTTTCCTCGAGAAAATTGGTATAATCATTTGATAAAACGCAAATTATTAAATTAAAATTTATTCAAAACCTTACCAACAATTCAAATTTAACAATAAAATTTTTGATTTAAATATGTTAACCACGCAATTTTTACAGTTCTCTAAACTGATCCCCGATGGACATTGTTGATTAGAAATGGAACTGTTGAAATATCCTCAGTTGCAGCTTCTTTGACTGGCTGTGTACTGGCAACCTCTCTTTCTCCCAGTATCTTTAACGCTGTTTTTCGCTTATTTTCCAAGGAGTTCTCCACATATCCCTCGGCGACAGTATCAGACTTCCAACCGCCGCCGCAAATTATCAATTTGACAAATGTTATAAATGTAATGTTAAGAATGAACTGAACATATTGAACTCGCTAAATGTTGGGTTATCTTATTTGCATTGCCTGGCGGCAGATGTATATTAAATTATTTAAATTTATACTTATCATTTCACACCTTTTATGTAAACTGCAGTACCGAGGGTTTCCTTAATACTTTCACTGGCGTCTCCATATCTATTATGCCTAGGTCGTCAGATCTGGTCTGCAAAGTAAAAGGTCGCCTGCTTCTTCGGTTATTTTAGAGCAAATTGAAACAAAGAGAAATTCCTTAAGAAATTCATCTACAGTATCTATATAATGGTCACTGTTACCTATTTCTATATAGTACGGAGTTTAGTCAAACCAACCTTGAATTTTTGAGTAGAGCATTGAGATTTGGCACAGTGCTAGTATATACCCATACCTCACTTTTAAGAAGTGATGGAACCAAGTTTGCAACCACGGGAGAGCAGCGGTATGGCGGGTTGCATACCTGCCAGGAACAATTTTGAGAAAATCGCTAAACGAGCACACCCGACCAATTCTATGGGTGAATACCACTCAAAAATATTACAGGAGATGTTCTGTAATGTAACTGGAGTAGGTATGTACCAGTCGCGTGGTGGCAGATTGCCTACCCTCAGGCGCAGAAACTAATGTAATCGATTTTCTAGTGTTAAGCTGGGGATTTTGGTGAGTGACTCAATTTCCACAAACAAAATATAAATAAATCAGGTCCCAATCGGCCCATACACGTTCTTAGATCGGTATGCTCATAAATATAATAATATCAAAATAGTTAACTTTAGGTTACCTCGGTTGTAAGGTGGATAGAAAACTAAAAGATTAAGAAAAGCCATATTTATTATAAACAGACAGTTTACCAGCATCATTTAAAGCGTTTAGCATTAACTCCATATCGTTATTAATGGATAACATTATTCATTTAGATGTAATCACGGAATGTAATAATACTAAATCTATTACCTACGTCACAAATTGGAGTCATAAATATCAGACTTTGGCACTTTTTTGGTATTAATCATGGTATTTAGAGCATGGGCAACAACAAAACTCATAGCAAAGTACTTTAGATTTAGCGCAGTTGCATTTCCCAGCGCATTTATTTTTATATGTACATTACACCGGCGCGGCGTTTCTTTACAAGCCTCCATCCTTCCGAGCCGGCTTTCCAGCCGCACACTGACGGTGATGGCTGGTTCCGGATTGGGGACATCGCTTGTCTGGGGTTCTGTTCCTCGTATGAAGCCCTCAGAATTAAGCAGCATTTCCTTAAAGCCGCTGGAGTGTCCAAACCCGTTACTCACTCTTTCCTTAAGCATTTTGTCGGCATGACTGCGGGCAAGATCAGCCAACAGAAATGCAGGTGCATCTTCACTGCATTCCTTTGCAGTATTTATTTGCTTGATCACTTGTTCAAGTGCAACGTCCCGTACTTTAACTAACTGCTCCGATTTCTTAGTTAGTTTTTAAGTCTCGCACATACCTTGTCCGACAGTTGTTGTGGTACCATATGCCGAGCCTACCCTGCCAACCCGGGAGTGCGATTAAAATTTTACTGTCTAGTTTCTTTGTTGCAGCGGCTTCTATCGCATTTCTAGTTTCTGTGAAAGTCAGTCTATGAGTTGGATCGAATCTTGGCCCGTGATTGCCACGAAAAATTCATTCTATCTTGTCATAAGCTGATTTCACCTCTTCTAGACTTCCCCATGTAGCTAACTTAACGGATGGTTCGATATTTTCTTGACAACCAATCTGCATATCTTTCTAAGTTCTAGCGAACTTGGTTGAATTACAAGGTACGAAGCAGCGCTTGTGACATTTTGGGTTATTGATTCTTAAATTATGCTCAATGCGAAGGCCCTCATCTAACGCATCCGCGTTGGCACTACCAGGAATATTCCCTAGCTTCTATTAAGCTTTTAGATTCCTACTCAGGGTAGCGATTCCTGCATCTATCTTTGCTGGGTTGTCTAGTGATGGATCGATGAGGTCATCTCCCTGCTAAGATTTCTGATACAGTATACAGAGACCAGTCAATAACGTCCCTACTTCGCTTTCTATTCTGCTGCTTTTCAACAAAGACATTTAAATCTTTCATGATACTAAATCTGTCAAAATAGAAATAACCGATTTTTTAATAGTTGTACGACGAACTGGTGCGCTCCTGCCGTCCGTCGCGACTGTCTGACAGGCGTTGCCAGGGGCGGGATGAGGCGGGCTGTGAAAGTGTCTGTATAACAGTGACATCTCGACCACATATCTGCGGTGTTCCAGACTATCCAGATTCCGGGTCAACGCCGGGTCGCCGATGAGACGTACAGCTCGCTTCTGAATGGAATCAAGCAGCTTTAGGGTGTGCTTTGGTGCGGTACCCCAGATGTGTGAGCAATATTCTAAGCACGGTCTTATTTGCTCTGTGTAAAGCAAGAGCAACTGCTGTGGTGTATACAGTTTTTTGTTGCGAAATAGCGCAGGGGAGGCTGATTTTGCGATGTTAGCAACGTAGTCATGCAAGGACATATTGCTGGTGACCGAGACACTCAGCAATCCGATTGACGAGAATGAAGGAATGGTCGATCCTGCCATAATGATGTCAGGGCCCTCCGTATTGGCCCTCTTGGTAAACATGGCTGCTTGGATCTTTGCTGCATTGAACTGGACCAAATTTCTGTCGCCCCAAATTTGAACTCGTACTTTTAGTAATTTACACAGAGCAATAAATATACGGCGCGGCCGGCGCGGCGATCGCAAGAGGACTATTTGCCAGTTGGGCCGAGGCTATAATGTGTGTGTTGCCAGTCAGCTAAAATGTATTTATTAGCAAAAAGATTCGTTCTTTTAAGGTTCACTTAGTTCAGGAACTTACAGAGGATGTTTTCGATAGGCGAACAGAGATTTTCGAAATTATTATGGAGAAGTGCAATGCTGATTCAAATTTTTCCCATAATATTTTCTTTTCCGATGAAGCTACCTTTATAATTAATGGTACTGTCAACAGACATAATTGTAGATATTGGTTTGCAGTCAATCCCCGGTGTATGGCCGAAGCTCATACGCAAAGACCTCAAAAATGAACGTTTGGACATGGACAAGTTTCATAAGCCATAATATTATCGGACCATTTTTCATTGATGGAAACCTTACGTTAGAGCTATACTCAGAATTATTGTGTAACCATGTTAACCCATAATTGGAAATCTTTTATTTAAACCGAAGAGATCTGTGGTTTCAACAGGATGGAGCTCCCGCGTATTTTGATTTGCTGGTGCGCAATTTTTGGACCAAGCATTTCCAAATCGGTGGATAAGGATGAGAGGCACGATTCAGTGGCCCGCTGGCCCATCAGACATTTATTTGTGGAGGGATTTAAAAAGTATCGTTTATAGCATAGGCCGGATAATATTGATCATTTAAAAATTAAAATTAGAAATCAAATACGCGAAATTCGTTGGGATGCTTTTGATAACGTGTTACGAGAATTTAGGTACCGGCTTGGATATTATCTAGGTAATAATGGCAGACAATTTAAACATCTGATAAAGCAGCGTAATTTAATTTTTACTTTGTTATTATTAAACACAAAGTTTAAGATCGTTTATTTAAAATTATTATTCATATAGCATTTTACCAAATAAACTGGTTAAGACGTATATCACTGAATATGTTTTTATGGTTCTGTTAAAATATAGAATAACATTATCAAGTGTTTCATTAAAAAAATCGTATTCATAAAAACTACGGATGTTCCATTTAAACAAAAAAACTTAATATTATATAGTATTGTCTTCCTATCATAGGGATCAGTGTACGATAGCATTTAATCCTGATAATTAATACCACTCATGTGCCTATTATATGTAAGTTTGAGTTTTTTTTACTTGACCTCTCTTAGTAATAATTTTCATAACAATTTGAGTAATTTCTGAGAAAAAGTCTGTTGAGATAAATGAAACATCACGTTTATCCCTCCACTTTTTCCAATTTACAGGTTTTCACTTCCGTAGGTGTATCTTTTCTATCGAGTCAGAGAATTCCACTTTGTTTGTTCATCCAGAAGGCATCTTGCTGGAAAACAGCTATTGTAGAACCTGTCCATTTAAAGGAAATGCCCCTTATTTAATTTGTACTTCACTAATTGCAATACAAGGTTTTCAGAGTGGCTGTTTCGACTGACATTGTCAGTGCAAACTAGAGCATCACCAATAGGTCATTTGGTTCAGTAATAACTTATAACTTGATGTCAGATTTGTGTCTTTTTACCGAAATGTGTTGCCGGAAAAAAGTCGACTCCTCCACAGGATCTTAGATTTGTCTAGAGGCAACTATTTCCATGACAAATACATCTTAAAATGTTGTTATTGAATCTTACTGTATGCCTCCTACCACTAAGAGCTTGGTTCTGTTCTCGATTGCCGCGCATACCACCCATTCAAGGTTCAGTTGCTATTAGTACATTTGGTGGCATTCCTAAACAAATTGGCTGCCTTTCTACAACTATAAGATATCAACGATAATAATGCCGGCTTCTGTTTTCGACGTCCAATTACGTCGTTATTGGAAGATTCTGGTACCGATTTATGTTAATACATTGACAAGACATGGTGATGAGGCAGCATTCTTCTTTAGTAAGTCAAACAATGGTATGGAAAAGGAGGAAATAAGTAAATATTCAACCTGAAAATGTTGTAATAATATATACTGTCTATAGGTTTGTAAACATTTATCTAGGTTCTTTATCTAAAACAATCAAAATTCTGCAATTAACGTCTATAATAGACAAGTAGGTATGTATCTAAAATTAATGCATGCGAAAAAGTAATTTTAAAATTAACAAATTTTGGTACTTAAATTATTGGTATCGAAACGATTTGACAATATAATTTTGTTTGGAATAAACAAAAAATGCAATCAGCGTTGTGGTATATACAAACAACTAAAATATAAATCCTTTCGTAAGTGTCGGAAAGCGATTTAAAAAGGACGCATAAGCCCAAACTGCATTCAAAGAAAGAAGGTTTACATTTTAAGCTTCACTTAATTTCGAAATTAAGATTTTAAGACTTTATTTATGTCTTGCGATTATGCTCCAGTTCAAATTATGTTTTCTTTTGAAGGTTTCCGCTTTTGGCACTGACACCCAAGCGCTGTGGGATAAGATAATAATCGCAGCACACAAAAAGAGATTTGTGCACGTTGTATGTGTACGTCATTATTTATATCATCACAATAATTTTAGCATCTTGCGATATTTTAGCATCCCTCTACTACACTGCGTAACTATTCAGGTTTATTTGTGGTTAGGGTTATTTATAAATTATTTAGACCCTTGCTGGTGTTTCGACTTTTAAAGGAATTATTAAATATTTTTCATAGATTCTGCACATACGTTATTGCAGACTTTTTGTATCTTATTTTGTTAACATTGTCAATACGGTTTGACATTGTGTGCATCTGGTCGCATTGACACCTTTCATGGCCTTAACCATAAATAATATCAATAATTATTTTCAGGGATTTCATAACTCATCTTCAGGATAGAAGCAAATTAAGTAAAGCAATGGAAATGTCAGGTGAGGGCAAGTTATAATAAAAACTTAGTAGTTTCCACCTGTTCTCTCCTACCAATGGTAATATTATCTCACTTAGCTTCGTTGTGGGCAGGCAATTGGGAACTCACAGGAGAATGGTATGAATTTATTTTGTGTTTAATGACTAGATAGGGAATGGTCTCACATAAATTCCAGCTTTCTTTATTTACTGAAGATGTAAACTGTCTTTCGTATTAGATTATGATTGACTGTAGTGAACAGTTCTTTTAGTACCCTTTTTTGCTTTTGAAGATGTAGGTAGGTAATCGTATGGCCAAAGAAAATAATACTAATTTTCCATCGCTTGTCTTCCGATATGATTACATTGTAGTTTCTGAATCACCATACCCATCGATACGTTTTTAAAGAATAAAATGTTTTATCTTCAACCCGAGCCTGCTATCGCACCTCGATGCTTACCCATTCCCATTCTGTTTTCCGTATCCATCGAATACGTTGAAAAAACGTGCTGTGTTTGTGAAATAAAATGTCGAAAAGAACGGAAAAGATATTGTCCAGTTCCTCGAGTAAGTGTTAATAAATTGTTTATATAGGACTAGGCCGGGGCCTAATATTTACGAACAAATATCTACGTACAATGTACAGTTCATAAGTTGTATTGACGTTTACGCTAAGCTCACTAATTACAACTAGACTATTTTAAATAATTAGAATAATTAAAAAACCTTGCATATAAGCCGAGGGCTTATTAAATTCATATTCATGCAGGTTTTCAGTAAGGCACAATATGTTGCTCAACCGAGAAAAATAGAGAATAAGGTACATAGACGAAGGCCTTGTAATATTTGCGTACGTACGAATAGCACTCGATCAAAAAATTCGTCTTGCCGTGGGCATAGAAAAAGAATACGTCCAAGCCGAGGGCTTCGCAGTACAAAAAATTCTTATTATTATTCTTATTATAAATTATTAATTGGTTAAGCCTATGGTCGAGGACCTAACTATTCGATTTCCCCACAAAGAGTTGGTTAGATTGAGTTAGAGAGTGCATAGGCCGAGGGCCTTATAATTCGCATACAAATAGCACTCAATCGACAAATTCTTGCCGAGGGCATAGAATAGTATATTATTTTATATGGAGGAAAAGTGATACTTTTCATGGTGCGCTCGTGTTTAACAGCCGAACGGAGTGAGGCTGGTAATAGAGAGCAAGCCATGAAAAGTAACTTTTCCTCCAAATAAAATATGCTGTTTTTTCTTCAAATGTCGACAAATTAATGCAAAAACATCTCTTTTTAATAGTAATAATAATTATTATTATTAAAGATAAGTGGGTTCGCAAGGGGGCTTAGACCGGTGTCGGTGAATAGGCACAGGTTGTTGCTATGGTAATGTAACATAAAGCTGTCAATGGACACTGCCAACAATAATTATTTTTTAAAAATATCGTCTCCGATTGCGTTTTAATTCCGTATTGATAAGCAGTTATTGGGTAAGTTCGATTAAATAATAACCAATTTGTTCCTAAATTAGTGATTTTTAGAAATGCAGTGCACAAATTGAGTGATAAATACAAATTTGCTATGTTGCTATGACAACACTTTTACCTCCGCCGGCGGAAAAGTGAAAAGTAAAGCTCCGCCGGAGGAAAAACGAAACTTCACGGCCGCCTACACAGTCGAGTAATGATGGATTTACTGACGTTTGAAGATAATAATAATATGTTTAGGCCGAGGGCTTCGCAATACAAAATATTCTTAATATTATTTTTATTATTGATTAAGCTTAGGGTCGAGGACCTAACTATTCGACTTCCCTACAAAGAGTTAGTTAGATTGAGTTAGATAGTGCATAGGCCGAGGGCGTTATAATTTGCATACAAAGAGCACTCAATCGAAAAATTCTTGCCGAGGGCATAGGGTAAGGGTAGGTTTAGGCCGAGGGCTTCGCAATACAAAACATACTTAATATTATTTTTATTATAAATTATTAATTGATTAAGCCTAGGGTCGAGGACCTAACTATTCGACTTCCCCACAAAGAATTGGTTAGATGGAGTTAGTAGACCAGGCAAATTTTAAAAAAATATACGTTAAGTGTGAAGTTTTTGCGGACATTTATTTTTTTGTTGAAAACGATAGCTATTTTATCATAGAATGCAAATCTAAAAATCCCAAAAAATCGGAAGTGAGCTAAAGCCACCATTTAAAAAAACATGGCCGCTCGCGTTATTTATTAAAATCTATTATTTCTATAATTACAGTCTAATTTATGCACGTCCGATTAAATTCCATGACACGCGGTACACGCCTGGCATTGGCACCCCCACTCCATGTTTATGAACTGGTAACTATAACGACACTTTTTCTAAAAGTCTTAAAAGCTTTAAAGATGATGCTTTCATTTTTCTACGCTGTAGGCACGCAAATTCTGCTCACATTTATATACAAAATATGAGCAAATTAGAACAAAGTATGCCGCCTAGTGAATTTAAGCTGTTTTGTGATAAAGGATATTTTTTATTACGCATGCATCATAATCAACGATTATCGCAAGCGACAACGTGCTTAAAATGATGTTTATGATGCGCCTACTTTTTTAAAGGTTGCTATAGAAACATTTGATCTACCTTTTTTACCTAGATATTTAACTGCCGTTTAAATTACTATATGTCAAAATGAAGGAACACATTTAAAAACAACATTGCTTTATTCTAAATAGTAACCACGGCACATATAACAACAACCAGCAATATCACATCTTCTTTTTTCGCATCTGCGCAAGTCCGCGCGCAAGATATTCCTTGGTAGGAAATCCGTCAAACTGCCGCCAGCGGCGTCGTGTTTTTACGACTGCTTTATTTTATTGCTATTGGAGTTCAATCGAAATCATAGGCGTGTATTTGTCAAATAATTGACATTGTGAGAGACGAACGTTGTTTATGACTTGTGTAATGCAAAAAGTCATGATGTTTAAGCAATAAGAACTTGTACAAACCAGAGATATTCTTCCAAAAAGAATTTCCTTAGATTTCCTGCTCATACAACAAGGTATACATATATTTCATAACCCATTGATATTTGAAATTTTATATTACGGCTCTGTTAAAGGAAAATCATACTTATATATATTTCAAATCCAGCCCTGACTTTTCCTACCTAACTGACATTAGTAAGGTCAAATTTAATTTTTCGCCTGACAGGTCGAGTAATATTGCTGGTTGTTATATGTGCCGTGTAGTAACTACGTAACTTAAAAAAAGTAAAACATTTTTGAGAATATGATGCGTTCGGTTCGTAACAAAAAAATAGCGTATTATATACGTGCATAAGAGGCCTTTAAAACTCTTGCGACTTACAAAACACTACGTAAAGTTTTGCAAAACCACAATCCTTTTGAATACCATTTTAGTAAGTTTTCATGCATAACCAATGGAGTTGTCGCAGAAGAGAACGTTAACTGTCGCAGACATGGCGAGAGAAATAGGATTAGATCTAGTAGAATCTATAGTAAAATGAAAAATAAAGTAAAATCATTAGCAGCAGCAATCAAAGCAGTAAAGTTGCGTGATGATATCATGCTTCTTAACTCACAGCAGTTATTTAATAGAATAGTTTGTCTGAAAAGAGTGACAAAGCCAGTTTAATACCACTGTTAATATAATATATCTTATGTATTAAAACATTTTGGCCAAAATGTGATAATAAAATTGCGTTAGATGGGTATACTAACATCCCTTCTACAAAACATGAAGAACATTGACTAAGAAAGAGTAAGAAAATACCAGTTGAAATTATTCTCAGCGAATCAACAATCATGCATATAAGTAAAGCAGATTTCTAGGCGATGAAAAAAACAAATTTCAATTAATACAACTACTAACTTAGAGAGCAATTTAGAGAGAACAGTATAGATGAACTACGAAAAGTTGGTTATGAATTTGTCTCCTTTATGGACGGATTAGAAGGATGAGAAGGGTCCCGAGACATTAATGAAGAACGATATAGACTTTACAATATTGGTATAGCTAGCATCGACAAATCTTTTGATTTGGCCGTTCTCCCCCCAACCAAAGACGCACTGAACGTAGTGTTTCAAATAGTGATTACATTAATAGCAAATTGTTTTCTTTTTTATTTTCACGACCTATCTTCAAGTACAGCAATGGATGGGAAATGTCCTAGCCCCGGATAAATTTGGATGGAAGGTATCAAAAAATGAAATGTGTGCAATCACAGTGCAGCGATCTCCTGCAGCAGAAGAAGTATTAAGTCTGATCTACTGTAAATGTCGAAACGGCTGCCAAAAAAATGTGTATGTTCACAAGTCGAACGCTCAAGATCTATGTGCCTTCACTTCCATGGGATAGACTGCAAATATGCTTGTGTTCTGGACGAGAATCTTTTGAATGACTGAGTTTTTGTAATAAGCAGAATGTAAAGATAGTTAGTGGTATTAAAAAGTAAAATGTAAGCCAAAAAAATTTTTTTTCTTTTTCAGTTTTTTCCTAGGAAATTTATATTCTTGGTTAGATCTAAATTAAAGGATCATTTTCTTGTTATGTTAAGGTTAAAATTTCGTAAAAATAAAAAAAAAATTGCCTGTGCGATCGAAGTGAAAACTTCAACAAGTGTGGTCATCGTTTTGTCATAATTTCGATCCGAGCCTTCGTTGCAGAGCCCGTATTATCCAAGGTGGCCCCCCCATGGGGCGCACTTACCATAAAAATTTCGACCCTGTACCTCTTCCCGTTTTCCTGAAATTAATTATTTAAGTTTTTCCTTCTCCCCTCCCCTGGCCAAAACGGGGGGTGGTACGTGGTCCCGTTTTCGGCCAGGATCATCTTTTTACCCCGGCTACATCCCCTGAAAAGTGCGGCCCCCTACCTATAAGGGAACATGCCAGAAGAAGGAGTCTTACGTTACATATCCGAGCGTGACGCGTGACGGCTGGGTCTCATTCAACCCCCACAAAAAAAAACGCAAAACACGCACAAAGAAGTTTTCACTTCAAAAACGTTGAAATTAACCTAAGGGGTAAGAAGATATTTAATTTTTTAAAATTTGAACGGTCGGCCATGTTTTTTCAAAATGGCGTTTTTAGCTCACAACGGATTTTTTAGGATTTTTGTATATTTGTTCCTGAACATAAAACCTATCGACTACCATTGAAAAAAAAATGTCCCCTTAAACTTCATTGAAAAAATAAGATTTGCCTGGTCTATAGATAGTCCATAGGCCGAGGGCCTATAATTTGCATACAAATAGCACTGAATCGAAAAATTCTTGCCGAGGGCAGAGGAAAAGAATATGTTTAGGCCGAGGGCTTCTCCAATACAAAACATTCTTAATATTATTTTTATTAAAATTATTAATTGATTAAGCTTAGGCTCGAGGACCTAACTATTCGACTTCCCTACAAAGAGTTAGTTAGATTGAGTTAGATAGTGCATAGGTCGAGGGCCTGATAATTTGCACTCAATCGAAAAATTCAGATTGAGTTAGATAGTGCATAGGCTGAGAGTACTCGATCGAAAAATTCTTGCCGAGGGCATAGAAAAAGGATAGGTCTAGGCCGAGGGCTTCGCAATAAATAACATTCTTAATATTATTTTTATTATAAATTATTAATTGATTAAGCCTAGGGTCGAATACCTACCTATTCGACTTCTCCACTAAAAGTTGGCTATTAACTTACTAAGAAGTGATCGTTTATTATGCCAACTCCAAACTTGTCACCGCCAAATGATCAGATACACTTGTATGAATAATATTTTCCCTGTTTATGCAGCAATAATCAATTCCAATAGGCGCAAAAAACAGTACATATTTCTAATATGGTCGTGGACCTATTTAATTAAAATTGCTATCATGGACATGTCTGCAAAATAGCTGTATATTTTACAGGGTGTTAGTTGTTTCGATTAAAATATCACCCGCAGACTATTGTCTGAAAAATAGCTGTATACTTTACAGACTGTTAGCTGTTTTGACTAAAATATTACCCGCAGACTATTGTCTGGAACATAGCTGCATACCTTACAGGATGTTATGGCCAAACATATTTGGCATTAAGGTCGTGGGCCATATTTTCTGAGGGATAGCCGTGGGCTATTCAGCAAATTCTATCATCACTTGAGCGATTAAAAGGCTGTGAGCCAACAGTATATATTTTAATATGGTCGTGGACCCATTTAATTAAGATTGCAATCATGGACTCCTTATTGTCTGCAAAATATCTGCATACTTTACAGGATGTAAATTGTTTTGACTAAATTATCTCCTGAAGACTATTGTCTGCAAAACAGCTGTATACTTTACAGGGTGTTAGTTATTTGACTAAATATCTCCCGCACATTATTTTGTGCAAATTTAATTATTTGCAAAGGTTCCTACGACACCAATTGGGGCATGGGCCAGCAGCTGTAGGAGCAGTTAGCTAACAACACCAACCATTTGTCATGCTTGGCTGATGCACTTTACTGTTTTGGAATGTGCATAATGCTCCTAAATGATTTAAGATTTATTATAAATACAGAAAAAGTCAGTTAATACCATCATAAAAATAACTTACCTAGGATACTTAATTCAGAGGACCGTGTCCTCGACCGTTTCTTTACCTCTTAAGAAAATGAATTCAATAAAAGAGGTAATTTAAAAAATATGTTAACAAGACAGGTACTGCAATTCGAGATTTTGCAAAAATTATTGGTGTTTTGGTAGCAGCGACTCCTGCCGTTCCTCTGAGTCGTCATCGTATCAAAAGACAAGGGCGCGCAAAATTTAAAGCCCTAATAGGAAAGTCGTACAATGACAGAATATTAATGTCAAAAGATACAAAGCAAATTATTAGCTGGTGGATAGACAATCTAGAATATACTGTAAATATGAAGCCTAGTGCGTTTTCATTGGAATTTTTTTTTCTTCGTTTTCGTCTGCGTCTCCTACAGGCTATTGTAACGGCCAAAAAGGTCGCGAGTTTTGGGAAGAAGCCGACAAGTCTAAGCATATTAAATACCTTGAAATTAAAGCTGCTTTTCACGGCTCGAAATTAAAGTTGCTTGTCATGGCTTACAATTATTTACTAAATCAAATGAAAATATTGGAGTCTTACTTAGAATCGATAATAAGACGGCAATATCCTGCATTAATCGTGGGGGAAGCGTAAGATATCGAAACTTAACCAATATAACCTTTCAAATTTGAGGCTGGTGTGAACAAAACGTATAACACTCTTTTCATCTTATATCGCTTCAAAAGACAAAAGGAAGCCGATAAGGCATCAAGACAAACTTTCGTTGAAACAGAATAAGAACTAAACAAGCAGATATATCAGAAAATAATACGCGGTTAAATTTATTTGCAACTTATTATAATGCAAAATGCAATAAATATATTTTTACGCTTTTCCCTTGTTTTCTATGATATTTAATGCTTTAGATAAATCTATACAGGATGAAGCCACCGAAATATTGGTAGTACCTGTGTGGCTATTACAACCCTGGTATACCTTGCTTCTTAGTTTATTATTTGGGAAACCGTTGACTTTTAAATCGAGTAAAAATTGGTTACTCTCTATAGAGACTCATCTCTTATACAGGAAAATTTTCCTAGTGGCAAGGAAACTGTCTGAGAAGCATTTCTTCAAAGAAGCATTTCCGGTCACGCCATACCAAGAATGTTTGCATCCATCTCAGAAGGAACTTGGAAACAGTACAATGTTGTGATTTTAAAATTGGTTTACTTGTTCTTGGGTTGAGAAGACACCAGCTTTTAGTATTTTTACTTTATGTATTTATAATAATGCAACGATATATAAAATATATCTAACAACACTGTCAACGTTATCCTACTGTCTAAACTGCTGCTAACTTAATAGTAATAACATAGGCGTTCCTATAAATATTTTTTGTTAAAACAGATTGTTAATTAATATTTAACATACAACGTTTGTGTAAATAAGTAGGTATTATAATTTCTGTAACAGCAAAATTTCGATGTCTTTACTTATATTTTAAACATTTATCTGGCCTTTTTAGTTCGCGAAGTAAAAAAGGGAGCTTCTTAGGTCTTGATAAGTACAGGGTGTCCGGTTATAAATGTAACCCCCCTTTAACTTTTTTATTTACCCTCATATAAAAAAAATGTTAATTACAAAAGATGTAAGGATCTTCATATAGTTTTCTGCGGTGTTACTAGAAAAACAATTGAACATCGAAATTGTACTGTGCAGATTAAATTAATGTTTTTTTAAATGGGACACCCTGTATATTCTACCGGATATCGGTAGAGCTCTTTAAGACGAGTTCAGAAATATAAGGTTTGTTGGGTCTAGCTATAATAGTTAGCTGCAAGAATGTCGGGTATCTGATTATTACTGAACCCCTCTCCTAAATTCTTTATTTGGTGACCTAGAAAAAAATGTTGTATACAAAAGTTGTAGGTTCCTTCAGGAGCTTTTCTGCGGTGTTACTAGGAAAACAACTGAACATCAGAAAAGCTTCTTAAGGAAGAATTTTTTTCTAGCTCACCAAATAAATAATTTAGGAGAGGGGTTCAGTAATAATCAGATACCCGACATTCTTGCAATTTACGTGGTAACTATTATAGCTAGACCCAACAAACCTTATATTACTGAACTCGCCTTAAAGAGCTCTATCGATATACAGAAGAATATACAGGGTGTCCCATTAAAAAAAAACATTAATTTAATCTGTACAGTAGAATTTCGATGTTCAATTGTTTTTCTAGTAACACCGCAGAAAACTGTATGAAAATCCTTACAACTTTTGTATTTAACATTTTTTTATACGAGGGCAAATAAAAAAGTAAAAGGGGGTTACATTTATAACCGGACACCCTGTACCTAAAGATAGGGATTAATATATAATAAAAAGATTTTTGAAGGGAAGCTACAAGTTAAAGCCCCCTAAACCTAAATACGATTTTACATGGAACGTTGAACCTGTATTACTATATTTATCAACACTTTACCCTTTACAATCTCTATCACCTGATAAAATAACAAAGAAAACGGTAACACTTATGGCACTAAGTTCAGCACCAAACAGATCCAAACATTAAGCAAAATTATGATCGACAATAATAGAGACTCTACAGTCAAAATTGAAGATTTCGGAAAAAATTTAAACCTCAGCTCCCTATAAAAACCAGCCTATTTTCCGTATTTTCAAAAACCAGAATTATACCTATTCAAATTCTATAAAACAGTACATTAAAGTCACCGTGCACCTTCATTCCAATTATACATCCCTATTCTTAACTCTCAAAAAACAACATCACCACGCAATAACTCAAACCTTGAGTAGGTGGATCAACTTAATTTTATGAACGTTAACGTATTTACCGGATATAGTGTAAGACACGCCAGCACGTGAGCAGCCTTTAAGTTTGACGTAAACATAAATGTCATTAAGAATATAGCAGGGTAGAGTCCTATAAATCTGACACTTCTTCAGATTCTATACTCGACCTCTAGGTACGCCCAGTGACATATTTGCCAATACAATTTTAAATTTGAGTATATCTTAGCCCTCATAGGTAGCCTTTTAAGTATTCCGTTGCCCAAGATTCAATTTATAATATTTGTTTTGCTCTGATTGTATGTCAATAATATATGTTAAATAAAATATATTTATTTAAGTGGTTAAGGAATTTATAGGACAGAATTTTCATTGAATTGAACGACTTTGCTACCTTAATTGTGTTTTTTGCGGTATTCTCAGGATTGGAGGTAGAATAATGCAAAATTGCACCATCTAGCTTTAAACAGCTACAATGTAATCATATCGGAAGACAAGCGATGGAAAATTGATAGATTAATCGAATAGCTACTTACCTGTATGAAGATTAATCGTAATTTTCCGACCTTGTCTTCCGATATGATTACAACCCTCTTAACCACATGCCCCTTAGGCGGGCAATTTTGCTCTAAAACAAAATGAGTAAGCATCGAGGTGCGATAGCAGGCTCGGGTTGAAGATAAAAAATTTTATGCTTTAAAAACGTATAGATGGGTATGGTGATTCAGAAACTACAATGTAATCATATCGGAAGACAAGCTCGGAAAATTACGATTAATCTTCATACAGGTAAGTATGTATTCGATTAATCTATCAATTTTCTTTGGTATTGCGTAAGTCCTAGGTTACATAAAAATGACGCCAAAACCTGAACGATCTATCGAAATAAGGATTGCCTCTAAGAGTTTAAAAACATGGTTTTCAAAATTGTAGCTGATCCTGTTTTTGAAATTTTGCACAATAATCCAAGTATATATCAACCGTAATTTGGTAAAATGCGAATACCTTTAAAACAGAGCTCTTTAGGAAAAAATGTTTAGATATAAAATTAAAGATGGCTAAATTATCTATTAAATGTCGAAATGATGTTTTTTAAAAAATCCCAAAATGTTTAAAAATGTATGTACATTTATGGTCATAAAACACATTTTACAAAAAAAATAATAAGAAATAATACCAAATACGACGCAAAATGGTCTATTTATCAAAAAAAAACTATGTGTTTAAAAAACTGTTCCCGTCGTAAAGCAGGGCCCTTAAAGAAATTCAGGAAGTACATAATAGGTTTGTTCTAGCAGCGATTTAAACCCAAACCAGACCAAAGCCAAGCCATCCGGAGTTGCATAGCGATTTAAGTGTCGCTTATATTGCAATGCGCAAACTCCGAATGGCTTGGCTTTGGTTTGAAATCGCCGCTAGAACAAACTTATGTAGTTTTACACGTAACAAAAAAATCCCTAGTTAGCCATGACCGTTGCTACGCAACACTTTTGTTTATTCAATATTTTTGGCAGGGTGACAGGTTTGGTGATGGTGTCTCTCACATCAAAGTATTATTGTTATTAAGTCAATTAATAAAATTATTATTTAAACTTAACATGAAAAGTAAACCAGCATCTAAATTAAGTCATGAAGAAAATAGGCAAAAAGTATGTGTTGGATCTGGACAGAAAATTATATTCGAAAAAAGCAAAGAAGTTAAGTTTGTCGTTACGGAGGGGATTGAAAGACGCTTGAAATTATATCTAAACCAAAATTATGATAAAAATTATTCAAAGTTTATGGCAACATTTCCTAAACCCATTTAGTAAACTTACCTATAATAGATGCGAACAGCAGCCAGCAGTACAGTGGAGAGCTAGGTTCGTGGATCCTCAGTACACTTTAATAAATATATTAGGCACCACCTAGTTAATTGTGACTCAACTAGGAAAAATCTACAATGTTATTAAATCCTGAAAAGTAATTTTTGGCGGAGCTTTTCAATAAGGCATAACATTTCCCTAAAATAAATACTTTATTATTTCCCTACTAATGATGAGATCCCATGATAAAAAAAAAAACAATTATACAGTACAATTATTACAATCACATGTATAAATAAAGCAATAGAAAAGAAACTTACATAATATCGACTATTATTGACAATCGTGAGATACAAACTGTTAGGCAAATATCCTGGGTACCGATTAATAGCGTTGGCTGAGAGTCAACGTTAATAGGTTACTAGAACGATGGTAAATAGCGCACAGGGTTTAAAATTCATGAATTTTATTCTGCCGCAAGGATATAAAATAAGACATATGTAATTAATCACTCAATCTGTAGAAAATCTAAATTTACCAAAGACAGCTTTACAAATCGGTAAATGCTATTACTTTCAAATCATGAAGTAGGTATTTCTAATTTTAAATTATTCTCCAAATTATATCAGTGTATATATATATATATATATATATATGATCCATGCATCTCTAGAGCACTTCAAATCATAACCTGAATTTTCCAGACTTGGTACCCTACATCTAGCCGATGATAAACAACAAGGGCATAACACGCAAGTGGTGGTTCTAACCCAAAACACGCAAGAGCTGGTTCTAACTCAAAACACACAAAAATAGATATCGCAATTAAGGCAAGGCGATATACGTGTGCTAGAGCGGTACCCGTGGAGAGGACCCTAAAAACAATTGTTTGTCTTAGCAAAAAGTAAATATCTAACATTTAAATGATTACTCATAACCTAACTAGCTTTTCATCTTACCTATAGAACTATTTATAAGGCCTATTGCCTGGTAATAGCCACTCGAGCAAAACGAATAGTGTCCATTCTGGAGACTTCTCCAAAATCAATGATCGCCAATTCCAAGGATCGGCAACATGAGAGCAACAGCAATACATAGCTTCTTCACATGGAGGTAGGATTCCGATAACACAACAAAAACTTATATAGGTAGCTACCATGACCCTAGTTAAAGTCGAAATACATAAACGTAACAAAAATATCATAAAATAATGACCCTAATTATTGTATCCAGTCCATGAGGATGAAGCACCTCGAAAAGGCTCCACAAAGTATGCGGACCTCTCGACAGTCTTGACTCGACGCAAAGACGGCACGGCGTAAAAAGGAAAACCCGGATCTCTCCCGGAACGAATTTCAACACCTTGACTCCGAAACATTGTTGCCAACGTAACTTATGTGAAATAGCGAGTCCAAGCGCTTGAAGAACCATCTGACGTCACAGCTCGGTTGATTGAACTTATGCTCTAAACCATATTCGCCAAGCAGCAACTATATACGTCTTAAAAACTGAACTGTCAAAACCATATGTGCCAGACTTAACCTTAATAAATGAAAACACGAAGTTGCATCGAAATATGAAACAAAATAAAATAATACACCGAAACATAATTAGATAAACGAATTTGTATACATTAGATTACTCGTATGATCTCCAAATTGTTTGAGGTAGTACTGTAAGCAAGTGATTTGACATAATAAACAAACTCAAGGCTACATTTGTGTCGAACAAATTGTTAAGTTTTTATTAACTTTTAGATCAAAGAAAAGCTTGTGAGCATTTTCCCGAGTAATAAAAAGAGAGCTCAAGTATTAAAATCTATGAAGACAATAGCCTAGCAAATTGGATTGCACAACCAGAACCTTTAAAAGAGGTTTCCGAAACCTAGTCGAGCACCTACTATTCAGAAAGGGACAAAAACCAAACCTTGTATTATTATCAAATCACAAGCATCTAGTACATCATACTGAGACATAAATATAAATATAGAAAGTGTATTCAATAACTTTCACGGCAAAACAAGGTAATGCACTTTATACACTGTACCTATATTGGAATAAACCAAACCAAATTGTGTTTATAAATAAAAATAAATATAAACTAAACAAAGCTGTAGCATTTGTTTATGCCAAAATTTGAAAATGCTACAAGTTTCCGTTAACGGTGTGTGTTACATGCAGACTTACGATTCGTGAGAATGAAAATAATAATTTTACAAGAGCGCTAATGGAAAAGTTTTAATACCAACATAACAAGAAATTCTACGCAATGCGAATGTCATTTGATTTGTAAAATTTAAAGGGAAAAGGCCACAAAAAGTAAGAAGAGGAGAATATTAGAAGATAAGGTATAGAAAATAATGCAGCAGAACTTACAAAGAAATAAATTACAATTTGCAAAAAGTGTTTAAAATAAATAAGAAGGGGGAAAACACACATTTGCACATCGTTACAGGCAAAAGTTTATTGGAAAATGGTCCAGAAAATCAAAAAGAAAGAGTTGTTGCATCTGTCTTAAGGAAAAGGTAACGGAAGAAAATAGACTGAAAAGAAAAAATCTGAAATTAATTTGTGTACAAGTGCAACTGCGGCAAAGGTGATCTTTGATCCAATAACCCGATGTAAAAAAGTTGGGTTTTCAAAAGAGAGTTTGGACAAATATCAGATTAGTTCAGTTATTTCCAACCATGAAACTAACAGGTTAACCTGTTTTTTCAGGTTTTCTGCTGGCAGAAAATCAAGACCACCATTCTACCGAGAACATGTTAGTCAAATATCCAAACTTTTAGGCAATTTATAGGTGAATTTGAGTTTAAAGTGGAGGACAAATCTGATACAAAAAAGACTTGTAATATATTTCAACGCAGAGGATCTCGTAAAAACCTAGGTTACTGAAAGATAAATAATAGGCAATTATTCTGTAAAGTTAATGGCGGATGGAGGACAAGGCTTTTTAAAAATGTGTGTGTCAATAATACCAGAAATGGATCAAGAAAATGAGGACCAAAATACACAGGTGCTACATATGTTATGTGCGAGTATAGTTCCCCAAGTAATAGATACACACGACAACATAAAATTACTGGTTGACCTTATAAAAATTAACGATATTTCTTTCAAATTTGTGTAAAATTTTAAGACTTTACTATTTATTAACGGTCAACAGACAGCTACTGCTATCTTTCCCTGCCCTTATTGCCATGTAACATTAAATAATTTACAAGAACTTGACATGGAGAAAAAATAAACTGAGAACTTATGGCGAACTAATGTCCTCAACATGCCTTTATTTTAAGAACGCAATGATTTATATGTTTTGAAAATATGTGTTATTCTAGAATTGCAGATACTTCAGGGACTAGTAAAACTTCTGGGAAAACGGCAGGCATTGAGATGGCCTAAAAACTGTATTTGGCTTCCAAAAACTATCATGGTGACATCTTTGAGGAATATGCATGTCGAATACTTATGAAATATCCTGACACTCTTCTAACAAAAGATTATTTTGCAAAACATTAATCCTTTGGTCATTTTGCCATACGTCTCCCTGTTTAGGTCTATGGATAAAATAGTGTAGAATTATTTTTTCATCAAAATGCCAAATTTTGACTAAATCAAAAGTCATATACAAACATCAGTAATTATGTTTAAAGATACTGACGTATCCCAAACTTTAAAAATGCATGTATTACTTAACCGTTTGGAAGAATGTCTAAGGTTTATAAACAGAGGATTAGGTAAATGGACTGAACAAGCTGTAGAATCCAGCCACCACGAATTTTTTAAATTTTGGAATAAATACAAGATTAACACCACGACACATCCTAGCTTTAAAGAGTGGTTAAGAAAAGCAGTTGTTCAATATTGGGTTTTCATCAAAAAAGATTAAGTGTTTTTTCTCATGTTCATATCGTTACTTTCGTTATTAAATAATATTTGGCTATCATTAAGTATTTAATAGTTATTATATATGTAGATTATATTTCCTTAAAAAAAGTGATGCTGAAGTGTAAAAAATACCGTAGTAGGTTTTTTACAAAAAATACTGTTATTAAAAATTTATCACTACCTCCAACGTCCATGGCTTTCGTAGGCGAAAAGTTTAGGCAACATTTAATAGTTAATTAGTCGTTTTTAATTCATCATAAATTTTTTTTCTAAAGGGCTCTGTTTTAAAGACATTTGCAAAAAAAATTAATGTTTCCATTACGGTTCATATAATATTGATTATTGTGCAAAATATCAAAAAGGGATCAGCTGCAATTTTGAAAAACATGTCATTAAACTCTAGAGAGGATCCTTATTCCCATAGCGCATTCAGTTTTTGACGTTATTTTTATGTGACCTATGACTCATTCGGGACTCCGGCCTAACAAAGGCCTAATTGAATTCTACGAAAAAACTACTTCTTACTCTAGAATTCGTTTGGTTCGCAGTTTGCTCTCGCGGTGTTAATAGTCGCAACTATCATACTGTAAAGTACTAAAATATTTAAACTGCTAAATAACTATCACCCTGTCTCAAGTTTGAACTTGATGTCTCAAGTTTGAACTTGAAAAATATTTTGTAAACACACAAGACAAAGCAACACAAGAAATTATGAGCCTTAAAGTTCCAATTGTCAGCAGATTTTTTTTAAATCAAGCGGATCATCACCTACCCGATCCGCCTGATTTTACCACCACACTGCACATAGTGCACATGCACGTGATAATCACGGAGTTCTCAAACGCAACTAATTCCCTAACTAAAACTGAGTTTCAAATGTACGTGAGCTCGGGGTTACCCACCTAAGGTGGTAAAGTCGAGTCTACGATAACCTTTTCAGAGTTCTAAGAAAAATAATTTCAAAGTAGAATCCCTCAAATAGTTAAAGTGAGGGGCAAAACTCTAGGTGAATTTAAGCCAAACAAGTTTATCGATAAGACGCTCAAATACTTTCCTTAATTAAGTAAAAAAAAAACCATTACAAAATAGTGACCAAGACCTATAAATAATTCAAAGTATACATCAACCGAAAAGACATGCGTTTTCTAGTAATCGGGTACAGTGTAACTTTATTAAGTCTTTGACTAATAGGCGGTTATTGTTTTCACCAAAGTGTCTTTATCATATCTTCTCACCTGACGTAGATCGATCTTAATCTGTTTTTGAGCGATTTGAATAATTTTTTAAAAAGTAAATCAAGGATAAACAAATTTAAAATCATCAAGAGTATTTGTTTAAAACTTTGTTATTAATATAGTATTCTTACCTTACAGGCTATATTGATAAGTTAACTGAACACAGAAATAAAGAGCTTGGAATACGAACCAAACTTATTTATTGGGACATTAAACAAAAATGGGCAACAACACTATTAATATCATTAAAATGTTTAGATAATACATAGGTACCAACAAAATTCATAATAATGAAGAAATAAGAAGAGCATATAAACGAGACATCAAAGTAGTAGTAAACTAACTTTTAGTACATATCATGTGCTTTTTGCAAGACGACAAATAAGGACAATAAATAGCACCAAGCAATAATCTATTCTATTCCTAAATAAAGACCGAGAAGCCAAAAAATCGCTTAAATTTGAACTAGAGACAATGTGTTTTGTATTTAGATTCAGTGATAAACCTTTTTTCAGTGTATATAAGTTACTTTTTAAAAACTTGAATCTTTATTTTGAGTTAAATAATTTATATTTAATTACAGTTTTCTGTAAGCTACTAAGCTTATTTAAAGACTTAAATCTTTATACTTGATTCGAAATATTTGAAAATTATAAACCATTTTAAATCAGCAGTGTTAAGTTTCTTTTTAAAATCAAATTCTTTAAATCATAAAACAAACTAACTAAACCAAACTACTACCCACCGGCTCAAAATAGCCCAAAGCATATTCACTTTTGGACACACGGAAGGGGGAAGTATGTCGTACTTAACATTCTCGTCTTGCTGAGCAAATTGATCCGAGGATAGTAATATCGTAAGTATTTTGTTGTATGATATGTTTGTATTAATATATATTATATTTTGTCTTCAGGTTATGGCAGGAATTGTATTTGCTGATGCCGAATTATAGCAAGCAGTCTTTTTGATCTGGAGTCCATGAATGAACCTGATAAAAGTAGAATTATTTCAAATGAACCATCAACCAGCGGCACAATTAAGAATCGAAATACTGCATGTGACCTGACTTTTCACAAAGAAGATGAAAGCGATAAGGACGAAAGTGACTCTGAAGAATAAGTGAACACGACACCGATAGTGAAATCGAGTGGAAATCAGACGATGAACAACTCGGTCAGTAAAAGTCATCATCAGAAAGTGAAAATGATGACGAAGAGCAAGTAGTGAGGAAAACAATATCGTGATATAGAAAAAGCAAAACTTAATGGAGTCAGGTTCCCTCAACCAAAGGATAATAATAGAAGTTCCAGCATTGCCAAAATACGTCCAGATGTAAAAGGTTCAGCTCGCTAAAACTCTCCCTCTTCTTGAGGGCTTCTCATCACAAACTCCATAATTAAAAAGAATGTTGTGTACACCGATGCAAAAATTAAGGCTATGCAAGAGCAGTATGTGATGTTCAAGAAGAGGAAAAATACCAGCTTTTATCTAAAAGACCAATAAAATATAAATGAAGGCATTTTTTGGCTTTTTGTATTTGCTGGGTTCTTTTGAATCTGGTCATAAAGATCTGCGGTCTCTATGGGCTACCGATGGGGCAGGTAGAGATATATTTCGTTGTCTAAGACTCGGCGATATGGTTACCAGGCGGACGAGAATGAAAGTCGACAAATCAAATAATGAATT
This sequence comes from Pissodes strobi, assembly GCA_016904865.1. Taxonomy (NCBI): domain Eukaryota; kingdom Metazoa; phylum Arthropoda; class Insecta; order Coleoptera; family Curculionidae; genus Pissodes; species Pissodes strobi. The sequence goes on along the minus strand of MU182111.1, from coordinate 541,857 downwards.
TGATGAAAATTCGATAATGTATTACTCGCCGTCTGAATTCATGACAGTAGTCGAAATATAGTGCCTTAGGACGTTGCACTATCAGAATTTGCCTGTCTAATAAACCTGCAAGATATGGCTTTAAAATTCAGATTGTAGCAAATTTAAAACCACATTATATAATTAATTCTGAAATATACAGCGAAAAACGCAGTGACTGGTCTAACTTTTCCATACCGACAGAAATAGTACTTCGTTTAGTTGTACCTCTGGTTGGAACCAATTGAAACATAACAGGTGATATCCGATACATATCAATGGATCTAACTAGTGGACTTTCTGTCATACGCTTACCTATGTTGGTACAGAAAAGAAGGATAAAAGACTTGTTTCACTGAAATTCTTATCTTGTAGCAAGCGTAGAGTTGAATCCTCAATTTTTGGGGTTTTTTTATGTTCGACAAACATACAAGGAAAATCTTATACCACTCAACAATCGGTGCATGTGTGGAGAAAACGGTGGACGTTGGACTTGAAGCGCTTTTGGTTGTAGTTTTTAGGAACGACGTTACTCAGAAGTTCATTCCAGGGCGAGGCAGTCCTCCAGAAAAAGAAGTCACGTAACAGCGACGTCCTAGGTGTTCGCAACTGAATCGTATGTAGATGAGTAGGTTGTGTCTGACGTGTATTTCTGTTTGGCACAGCTCTGGGCGGAATCATAAGTGCCACCTCGTTCAAACACCTTCCGCTTTTCTTCAATGATCAAGGCTATCAAGGTCTTTAGTCAAGTCTGGATCATTCACAAGATGGACTGCTCTCCTCTGTATGTGGTCCAATATCTTAAGCAAGTGTTCGAGGGTCGAGCTCTACATAGGAGTAGTATTTTAGAGATGGTCTTATCTGGGCCTTATAGAGCAGTAAGAGTTGATATGATGTATTCAACTTTTTTGCTCTATAGAGTGCGCTTAGCTTTTGTGCTGCTGCCTTAGCGATTTTGATGACGTGGTTACACAAAGACATGTTGTTTTCTTCGTTGATGTCCAGCAAGCTTATCGATGAGGCCAAAGTCGGTGTTTCTCCTGTCATTGATAAGTCAGATCCCGCGGTGTTTGCTTTTTTGAGGAGACAGCTGCTTGAGTCTTTCCTGCGTTAAGCTGGACAAAGTTTTCCTCACCCCTGATGACGTTAATATCTTCATTGAAGGCAGCAATCTGATTTTCTCGTTCGAGTTGGGAAAGAGCAGCGGTCATTGGAATCTGCGACATGAATGAGAATATAAAAGTGCTGTCGTCTGCAAAGCTGTAAATAGAATTGTTTATCCTGTCTAAGAGATCGTTGATATAGGGCAGGAACAGTGTTAGAGAAAATGTACACTCTTGAGGAACTCCGGCATTGATTTTAAATTCCTCCGAGAGATGTTCATCGATACCAACTGGATGCTTCGATCTCTTAAGAAATTGGAAAGTCTTAGAAACAGTGTTGGGGGTAGTTCGTATAATGTCAAGTTTCAGTCTTTTCTCATGCTAAAAATTAATAACAGTTTCCTGGATTCAAAATGATGACGTAGTGTAGTATATGGAGGACACTATCAAATAAAAAGATTTTTATTTTTGTAGTAACTATTACTCATATGAACAACTTTATAATTTGATATATTGCTATGTCATTTTTTCCTTCCAGAACAACATTTTATTTCACGTATTTCCAATTTAATTGATCAATAACTCCTAAAGCTTTTATTTTTAAAAGCTGGAAAATACTTTTCATGTGAAATACAGGATGTATTTAAACTACCAGAACTATTATTCTATGAAATAAATGAGCATCGAAAATATGGGGAAAACCGCTCGCTTTCTGTTCTCAAATGAAACACTGGTCAGATTTAATTTTTTTTTCGGTGTCAGCAATAAGAAACCAACCATAAAATACAAATTATGCTGGATGTTTAAGCAGTGAAAGGTCTACACGGCTGCCTACTTAATACCTACGTTACACAGATATCACAATGCCATGCTCTAACCCAGCTAGATGCAGCATCCCCAAAATTATATACCATATCTTAGGTGGAATTTAATAAGGGCTGCAAAATAAACTAGCTTGGCAAGTGGAATCCCCATTTATTTTCTCGTGATGTTATTTGCGTTGCATAACAGCCCATCGGCTTCTCAGTGACATTATTAATGCATTCAGTGAACATAGGATGCCAGTCTATATCCGCGCCTAGAAATATTACTTTCACGGCATTTCACTGTCCTCCCCCCATCTTCAAATAAATATTATCCAAATTACAATTAAAGTAAATAATGTTAATTTATGAAATATTAAAACATAGAAAATTCGAATCAGACTCTTCCTTAATTTTTATAATTTTGTTTGAAATAGTTTATTGTATTTTATTTAAATCTTTATAATGTCAAATTATTACGTTATCGTTTGCAAAATGAATGGACAATTTATATCGATGTTCAATGTTGTTATGTCAATAAAATACAATAGAAGGCAATTCCGAGCCACATCGCTGAAAATAGGCACTGCCACATCCGCCTCTAAGTCCCAGCCGAGAAGTACAAACAACGGTAACGCTGGATGAAGATACGTTAGTCCATGACATTTTTGGCACGTTTAGTCTGTAAACTATAGGGAAACAGGTTGTTTATTTTCGGTTCTCCTAGTTAAATTGCATTTTTTACCGGGTTTTCGTTGCTATTTTACAAAAAGCTTGTGTGAAGTAATTGCCAAGAAGAGGAAGAAATGTTAGTTACTACCTTTGGTGTGGATTCTCCGTAATATCAGTAAAAAAATTACAAATGAAGTGAAGCCGGACGGCCGGCCGCGATCGTTTACCTTACTCTAATGGCGGCAAATATATTTTTGATGTCTTTCGTTTTTTTTGTAGCTCTCTGGTGAACGAATGTGAACATTGTGAATCCAGTTAATTTATTGACAGTTTTGTTTATTTGATTTGTAGGTATAAGTAAGTGAATTAAATTTAAAATTAGTGAAAAATATATGTAGTTACATAAGTTTGGAAATGTGATAAGTCGGTACCCTATTTTTTACATTTCGTTTATTTGTTTATTTATTTATCAACATGCCAAGTCCATGCTGTTTCCTGGGTGTAATTCAAATTATCCTAGTGCTTTAAAAGCAGGGAAATAAATAAATCAAAAACTGTTCCCATTCCAAGTCCAGCGGAGCGAAACAAGGAGCATCAACAGCGTAACTTTCAAGTTAATCCAGCTTTCGAACAATCATATTTAATTTAAAGTTTTGAAAATCTTTTAAATTATTCACAGAAAATCAACGTTTCTGAATTTTGCCAACAATCTTATTAGTGTAGCTTCTAATGCCAATTCCTCAGCTACAACTGTTTTAGCTGTTTATGGTATGTTGATCATTTGGTAACTTTTCAGAAATCGTGAAATTGCTGCCACTAAACAATATAAAAGGGACAGAAATGGCTCCTATCACTAAAAATGTCTTCACTTTAGTACAAAAAATGATTTTGAAGTCTTAGTCATTATAATAGACAATCATAACATTAATCGTTCATTATTTACAAATTAAGCAATTTATGTTCTTTTTCAAATCCGGAATATCCGAACTGCAAAAATTTTACAAGCTTTGATTTTTTTAAATTTTTTTTCAAAAATATGATTAATGATTGCTGGGATCTAAAAACCTGAACCAAACATTTCTGTTTCCTGATTGTGAAAATGTTAGTAGTATTAAGTATGCAAAATTTGCAGAAATCAAATTTGTGTACGACAAGGAAAAGAGTATGTTAGTTAGCTGTTCAATTTTTAAAGAAATTTATTTACGGGCTAGATGCATGGCAAAAACTTGAAAATAATAATGGTCGATTCACAAAAGACACTCATTCTTCTGTTGGACACAGTATCTCAGTTTTCATTAAAATTATTGATTATTCTTTCCAAAAATTCTCCATATCATACATACAGAGAAATTGGAAAAACGCTTTGGAAAATATTGAGTTTTAGGTGGATGCAATAATGTTAGTTTCGACGACATTATTAATACTGAGAAAAAGATTCGTCTAAAACATATCTTTAGAAATGTCTCCGGAAGTAAATTTTCGCTTTCAGAGAATCACAGTGATAATTGCCAAAACAAAACTACTTCTTTGTTACTTAGTGATTTATACATTTTCAATATAAATAGCCGCAAAAAACACTTAAAACGCTCTCAAAAACACATATAAAACGTTCGCTGGGTTAGTATAGGTATATCTTCATCTCTACTAGGACTTATAGGCGGCTGTAGCACTGCAACCATCTGATCTCTACCATTCACATTTAACTCAAATCATCTCTACACTATGTCCTATAATCATAACCTTCACATGATCGCAGCAGAATCCGTGATTGACATAGTAAGAAGCTATTAACATATCACAGAATACTGTTGAGGTAACTATCCGATCATTAAAATACATGTAAGTTCTTTCTAAAAATGATAATATTATGTACGTTTTGCATTTTGGAACCCAAACTCATGTTTATCTAGTATGCTATATTTCAGATGGAAAAACTCAATGAAACGTTTGCATGCAATCTTTTTAAATATATTAGAAGCAGCAGGGAATATTGAGATGGTCGATAATAAGCCTTCAGATATTATATGACTGTTCAGATTTGTTTTATTTAAAACATCGAACTTAGCGCTAGTCCAATTTACTAACCCCTAAAAATCTGAGAAAACATTAAAATCCTTTACTTAAAAGTGAAAATATCAATCTGCAAGTGAAAATGTTAAATATTAAATATTAAAAACACTTAAAAAAATAGTGATTAAATTTAAAAGTTGAAAATTCATTCAAATGTCAGTATTGACTCAAGTTTGTACTATTTGTATGCAATTGAGGAGCTAATTAATAAAGTGTTGCATTATTGTCTTACGGAGTTTGATTTTTGAAGAACGTTATTTATAAAATCCACATTGTTTTGATAATCAAGTATTTTAATTTTTTATGTTTGTTGCAAAAACCATTCAATAAGATACATTGGTTTTTCTTTACGGAATATTACGTAGAGAAGCATAATAAAATGTGATTGTTATACTATCCTTATTATCTCAACATAGTTACATATTTCTCAAATATATTAATTGTATTTATATTTTTAGTTTAAAACTCGTTTCAGTTCGATTATTTCACTTCTCCATATATGAATAATTAATTACTTATCGTACCTATTAAATGGCACTTGCAATTATTACAATATTGAAATGCAAACACGCTCTAACACCATCTCACATTCTTAAGTAACTTATCCTCAGCCAGGAGCTTTAGTGCATCTAATTAATTTAATAGCATATAATAATGAATTTCATTAAGTCATCATGTTACAAGAAAGTTGGTCCTTAATTAAAATAATCTGATAATTAGTACAAGTTGAGTGCAATTGTATTAAATTTATTAAGTTTCGTAAAATTCCAGTATATTAGTACAATTAATTCAAGATTCAGTGAGTTTGACTTTCAGCTTCACTGTGCTTGTAGAATTTTTGATTCAGTAAAACATAAATGTAGTTTAAATAAATTCTTGTTTAGTACTCTCACATTTCCATGCAGCTGTTGTATAGCATTCAGTAATATTCCGGATTATTTGCCAGGTAATCTAATTAGTCAAACGATCTCTAGTTTTATTTGCAATTCCTTGGATGCATAATTTTAAGCTAAACTTTCTTTTAGTATGAGTGAATTAGATTTTCATAATTGTCGGTAATTATTTAACTATTCTATGAACTTCTGTTATACAGATCACTATTTTTTTTTGTTGCATATGATGTTTTTTTACTATATATAAAGCCTCTTGATAGTCATGAAAAGCTTGTTAATACTTCAAGCTTTCCACTTTGATTTTGGCCTCTACCTGAAGAACCTTCATAGAGCCCACCTTCGAAATGAAATGCTAACACTATCACGTAATAACATATCTACATTAAGTGTGCCAACAAAAATAGGCACTCTTGACAATTCATAGAATTTGGATAGCTCCTACTTGTGAAGGGGTTATTCGATTTGAATTAAATTTAGACATATTTTTAAAGGTGAAGATATAGGTAGCAGTTGAAGATTCAACCTCTAAGCGGAAGTGACTTCCACCCAAAAAATCTTTAATGGAAAGGGGTATTATGATCATCATTTGAAGGGCTATTCAATTACCATGCCACTTATTACCTCATTTCCGATATTTAACTCTCGATAAATTAAAGTATAAAAGTGATGTTATCTTTAGAATGTAACAAAACTGAAAGAGAATGTTTTTAGTAAACAAGTCGAAAAATGCGAATCAAACTGTTATTACAAACTAAAAATGATAAATTTAACGGGTTTAGTGGTTTATTTACTTTCGTAAATATCGTTTCGCTTTAAAATGGTTTATACTACATATTCAAGACAAAGTTGAAATAATATCGTTCTTTTTCGAGACAATGATTGTGCCAGAAGTGCTGCAAATGTATTTAATGACCGGCATCCTAATAAACACGTTTCCCATACTTTCGTGCGCAGTCTAGTTACAAAATTTTGAAAAACTGGATATATGGAAAACAAAAAAAGGGTTATTCAAAATCCAATAACAACCGGAGCAGTTAAAATAACTGTTGCAACCTACTTTAAGTACTAAGAGTTTACCAGATGTTTGAGATATTCGGCGTACAACTATCCGGAGAATATTAAAATCACATAAATATCACCCTTATAAACTTCGACGTTTAAATTTTTTTGAGATCATTTCTGAACGAATTATTATTAATCAGGATTATCTTTGTAACATTTTTTTTTCTTATGAGTGTTCCTTTTTCCTAAATGGTGAAATTAACCGCTACTGGTCTCCAAACTCTCCAAGACTTTTTCGTCAAGTCCACACTCGAGAAACGTTTGGCAAGGAATTTATGAGGATCATATCGTTGGCCAATTCTTTTTATCTGGAAATGTAAGAGTAGAAAATGCCATCGACCCAGCTTTAACACAAATAAGTGGGCGAGATAACCGCCACCATGCCTGAGACTTCATTTTTCAACAAGACAGAGCTCCTTCACACCACTACACCTGTAAGATGGTTTCTAGATGAGACATTTCCAGAAGAATAGATTGGGAGGACCTACTGAATGGCTTGCACGTTCCTCAAAATTTCCTCCGCTGGACTTTTTTATAGGGCCATTTAAAGATCAAATTTTATGCGACACAATCTGAACCAGTTGCCAATCCGACAATGTCTTATAGACAAATAACTCTAGAAATACTCAATAATGTTAGGGGGTACTTTGAAAAATGTCTTTATTACTGTATGGAGGTCGGTGGTTGGCATTTTCAACATTTAATAAATTGAAATAATTGGTAAGTGACAAAAATATGACCCCCTTGAAATTAAATTTGACCAGCCCGAGCATTTTTCTGTTTACTGCATCATAAAACAGTAAACTTCGGTGGGCCATCCATAAATGAGCATATCTATCCATGCCATTTTTTTGTCATGACTTTTATAAAATGGTTTCTTTTTGGTTAGTTGGTTTTTAAATTTCTTACTAATTCCACTCACAAATTTGATTCAAAAATGGCATTCTTTGTGTCAAACTCTATAAACCTAACTGATTTTGGGGTATTTGCATTATCTAGATATTCAGCGGCAAATCTGGCTTGAGATTTCCGGAAGTAGAAAGTGCGGCTTGTATTATTCCAAACAAGTATAAAATATATACATTTTCGCATTGTTATTTCATCTTTTTGTGATATCATTAGTTTTTCTTCGATCCTCGCTTATATTGGTTTATATTTCAAATACCGAGAACTTTAATTGCTCCTTTAATATTTTCTTCCATTGCCGTTGTTGATACATTTCTTTTATAGTTGCGCTCTACAGTAATTAGTTGTTTGGTTGCTTGTGTTCCTTTATTCTGTGTTATTTTATGGATCAGGTTTTATTTTTACTCTCCCGAGCACTGGCTACCTACAGCTGCTGAGTTTAGTGTTTTTATTTCTAGTATTTGATAAGAGTGTTACTCATCTCTTAGTTTCAATTTACTTGATTATTGATTATTGTCCATCAGTATTTCTGAAAGTATATTTGTATTATGCTTTATACTCGTTAAATACTCGTTTTTTCGTCCAGCATTTTTGATCATATTTTAATATAGGTCGTAGAAGTTTTCCCGCTCTCAATTTTGTTCGGTGTCTTTAGGTTCCTATATAGATATTGTTGAACTTCCGTATATACGCATTAGAACTGCTAGTATGTGTGGTGATATATTATTATGCTGACATTATTTTACGTGGAGTTACATTTTCTGTATAGCGCTCTACTTATTCCTTTCGACTGTTATCTTGTTCACTCCGTCTATATTATTATTATATAATCATCATACGGTTTATAGTGTCTGATTCATTACTTTCCTTTTTATTTTTTTTACAGAACGATATTGCTGTTTTTCAATAATTATTTTATGTTTTTCTATTCCGTGTTGATGAATGCTATTATATTCCAGATAGTCTCTGTCAAAACCAGAAATTATTCAAATGAAAAACTTAATAAAACTTATAAATAATATTTAATATAATTAAAACTGCCAATAACAAAATAAACAAGAGAAAGTAGGTAGAAATGAGAAAAATGGTAACAGTTTAAATTAGAACTGAGAAGTAAAACTATCCTGGTAATCATAAAGAGCTCGACCGATGCCCAAACCACCGAACATTAACAATATAGAAGGTTCACTCTAACCCCGCCCCCAATATTTCCCTCCTTGCCCCGTCTCGGAACCTGATAAAATGCTGGTTAACCGCTCCGGCCTCGTGCCACATTTCACCCCGTCTGGTCTAAACTCTGGTGTCTCGCCTTTGTAAGCGCTGCATCAAAGGTGCCGATTGAGAGTGGACCTTCTAGTCTCTTGTTAATGTTCGGTGCCCAAACACTTGTTTATTATTTAAGTTGTTTTTTTTTCAGATTTAGAAATTAACTTTAAAAAACTATTTTGTTTCTGGAATGCAATTTTCAATTACCCATTAAAAATCTCTTTTTCTACCCTTGATATAGGTGTACCTCAAATAAAACATACGTAGCTTTTCGCAAAAGGTGCACCTACCAGAGGAAGACGGTCTTTGATCTAGATTTATATCTTCTGGCTTTATACCTAGAAGTCTTTCAATAATGAGTTCAACTGGTAAATGTCGTATTTCCAGGCGTCCTCTCATCAACGGACTAACCAGATCTCATCTAAGTTTTTTTTAGGAAGGACCTTTTGTTCAGCATAAATTCCTTTTCTGGAACATTGGAACCTTTACGTAAAACGCTTGAATTAATTTCAATAATGTCCAACAGGTTATAAAGAAATCTGAGTTTAGCTGTTCGAATGCGTCCACTCCGCCTTAGGTTCGATTATAAAAATAAATTATTTCCGGAAGAACTGTGGAATTAGGTTTATTACTTTCAGGATGCATAGTAAATAGCAACAGAACAATTATTGTGTTTGTATTTTGGGGGGCAATATGAAGGCAGTATTAAAAATTCACTGTAAGCAAACTTAACTAAATTTTTCTGCCAGTCTCTTACTTGGACAAACGATTCTGGAAGTTCACCTTTATTTTTCTTTATGGTTTGAATTAATGGTATAGAATGGTCACCATGCAGGTTTTTGGCCGTTTGGATTGAGGTGAACCAATAATTATTTGTCGTTTGGTTACGATTTGTCCCATCAATTGGCTTTGTCAGATTTGACGTATAGTATAGCTACAGGAATGCATCAGCATTCAGAAGGTAAAATTTCTCTACATTTGAAAAAAAAATGCTTCAAAACGATCTGTTTCACTTCGTCCCTCTCTTGTCATTAAACCTGAAGCGGCTTGTGAGAAATGGAAAGCGAACGTTACTCATAGAAGCGCAACAAAAGTGGAATTCCTATTCCTTTGTCGAAAAGTTCTTTGGTTGTTACCGAATTCATATTCGGAACCTCTGCATAATGCTTTGATTTCTGCTACATTCGTATCTCTCACATGGATTAGCCGTCCTTGTCAGCATCAGATCGATCTCTTTTATAACCAGCTCTCTGTAATCTAATTTCTTTGTTGGTAAAAGTGACGATATGGTTCAAAATATAACCCTTAAAAAATCAGAAACCATGCTGAAATTCCTAGCTACCTACACCGCGAGCAGCACTTTATTCCCAGAAAAATGAATTACGAGATTTTCTATAAGTTCGAAACGTTTTTCCTGTTTTGCCGTTCCATTTAAAGCCATTTCTTGTACGTAATTTGAGACGCACCTCTTCAGTTTGCAAGTACTTAAGCTGTTCGGTTTCAATGATCTCTTGAATAAAATTAGCCTCATTTATAGGAGACGGAATTTGACGGGGAATTTCGCTTGTTGTTGCAACTAAGTTGGAACCAACCTTACCTCTTTGCTGCTGTAACTGTACGTTATCATCGTCTGAATCTTTCTCAGACTCCCGTCTATAGTTCTTCATTATTATAGCGTCTTCGGAAACATCAGATTTGTCGTCCCGCTCAAAATCTTAAAAATCCTCTACTCCGTCCTCAAGTTGTCTTTGTGCCGATGGTTTCCGAGGAGCATAATAAGCCATATTTTAAACTGTAAATGATAAAAGTCATGTTTCAAAAGCCTGCTCACAACGGAAAAACAAATAACTTACCGTAATATGATTTTGCGCTGACATGAAATATACTAAAAACACTACCCGAACACGTTTGACCTTAAAATATTATGACCCTGAATCTAGCCAGGGAGCGTGGTATTTTGATTTTGAGTTTAGGCCTGTATTGTTTCTGGGGTTCAAGCCTTCGCGTTTCTTTATGTGTGTGCCTATAATATACCCGTGAGGGTACCAAATCATTATGGGGTGTTCTTCTTTCACGAGAGATTAAATTCAGACTCTGTTAGAGCACTTTCTATCAAAATAACATACATTGTCCCCACTATCAAGATACCATACATTGTTCTGGCTCGCTTCCCTTGCGCTGGAAACAAAAACTAACCTAGTTTCGGTTAGTTTTGGTTCCAGAGCAAGGGAAGCGAGCAGGGACAATGTATAGCATTTTGATAGTTGAAGATTCGTGTTCTAACAGAGTGTGAATTAACCTCTCGTGAAAGCAGCTCTCTGGCACCAAGCTCTCTGGCTAGATTCAGGTCCATGATGATTTGGTACCCTCACGGGTATATAGTCTTTAATTGTCCTTAAATTGTTGTGGCCAGAGGCACACACATAAAGAAAACGCGTAGGCTTGAACCGCAGAAAAATACACAAGTTAAACAAGTTAGCGCAAGAAACTATGCGAGCGCAGATTGCCCTGATGTCAAGTGTTACAAAATTGCAGTCAGTTAAATAAAGGCTGGGGTACAGGTGTAGATTAGAGTGGGGTTATCTGGTTCACTCTTTTTAGATTTGTTCCAATATGATATAATCAACAATTATTTGTGTCAAGAGGTTCGTTACTAGCTACTTTAGGATAACCTTAGCCCTGATACTCACCTCTTTAACGTTTGTCAGAAAACAACAATTTTATTAAACAAAATAAACGGACCAGGTAACCTGACCGGCTGAGTTAACTTAACACCCCAATGACCAGTTAACCTGACCAATAACAAAGTTGAAACATATCTAGAAAAAATAATCTATTCCTAGAAATAAAAAACAACATTAAAAATATTGGAGATTTATAAAAAACTTAAACATTATTTGGCTTTTTTGGAACTATGCAGCAAGTAAATTATTAGAAACAAAATTTGCTTTACACTGTATTCTGCAATATCAAAGTTAAAATAAAGTAGATTTTCATAGCGATCTCTTGAATACTTGGTTGGTATTGGCAGACCACATACCTTCGTATGCAACAAAGCAAGGATCCTCCTCTGAATATTTAAACCGATTCGATGGACTTTGTCTCTTCAGGAATGCAACATTATAGCCATTTTCAAAGTAAGTTCTTACTTCAGTTGCGTCATTTCGAAACAATTTCTTTCCGTGAACTCTAACCTTCTATCTGCTCTGTTAGGCCTTCTATCTGCTCCGTTTAGGTTTTCATCTTATATTTTCCACTCAGAAGAATCATTATAGTCGGGTTCCTTGCCAGACTCGGAAGTCAAATAGATTTGCCCTTTCTTTTACTAAAAGCGTTTTGTCTCCTGGTTGCTGCTTTCAGAAATGGCCTTATTGTTTGAGGAAGGATGATTTGCCTATTTGCATTTTTAGAAGGTTCTGGTTGCACTTCAATATTTGGGCTTGACAAGGTATTTGCCTTACAAATTCATTGCTCCATAATTTAAGATTCCATCATTTAAGGGCCCATCATTTAAGGGTCCATCATTCAAGGCTCCACCATTTAAGGTTCCATCATTTAAGGGTGCATCATTCTTAAGGGTCTCCATCATTTATTGCTTCGTCATTTAAGGACCCATCATTTAAGGGTCCATTGTTCAAGGCCCCGATGGGTAACATAGATGGTAAAGAATCGGCATCCGTGAAGACCTTATAATTAAGAGGATAGATTCCAGGTTTCGCAAAATCGCTATTTATATTATGGACCGTAAGCGCTTTTGGAAAGGCATCACCTACGAGTTCCGCAACATCGTAAATGGTTATTACATTTCCAAGGCCATCCATCTGTTGCATTTCCTTTACTTCCCACAGGGGCATTTTTAACATATGCTCTTTATAGTGTTTCCTGGGGAAAATCAGATAAGAAGAAAGAGCTCTACCTGTACATACATCCTGGAATAGCACATAGAGTAACTAACGTTCCCCTTTCTGCTGAAGTAGTAAGTCTCACTTGCCTGTCACGTTTCGCCGCAATCACTTTAGGTGGTTTATGGTAGGACAATCTTAAACAAATTTTATATTTATTAAAATAAATTACGAAAAAATATTAGCCATAATAAAAACTTGTTTCATCCAAATTATAGATATCATTACATCCAGAACTGCTTTCAGGTTCCCAAAAAAATTGCGACGTTATGGCGATTAAAGCTGGTTTCTCTACTTAAACTTGTCTGTTTTGGGATTCTCAAGGAAAGTTTGTATCTTTTAAAAAATTATAGCATCCTTTCGTTTCCAGCCAGCCTACTCCGTATCAAATTTTCGAGGCCTTTCCTTAAATTGTTGTCATTGACAGCGGCAAAATTATAAGCTCGCTTCTGCGCCTCTTTAAGGCAAATACTGGGCTTAAACCTCTTCCTGAGCAGCGGAAAAACTTTCAAATGTTAATTTTTTGGACTAAAACTCACCTGGTCAAGTTCTTCATTTTGAGCCTTACCTACAAATCTTTTAAGCGTTGATTTTGCTATCTTATAAAGCCTTGCTGCTGTTCTAACTTTCATACTATTTCCGTCCACTTCGTCTACTGCCCGATGGCATTAAGTGATGTTTTTGATTTTTGTATCAAGTTTGTGTACCCCACGTGCATCTGGAAGCTCTGCTCTGTTCTTTTTGACATATTAGATTATCGTAAATGTACTGTGATGGAAGCATGCGTATTTTGAATTGAATGAAAGCATTTTTATATTCATCTTTGTAGCGCATTTCCAATATCACTCCAGCAGCTTTTCTTTGCAGAGCGCAAGTACTCTGTTAGCCTGTGATGCAATGTAGGTATTCGGCATTATAAAGTGAAACATTGCACAGTACGAAGCTCTCAATATAGGCGCACTCACATATTCAACCGAATGTCGGAGTGCCGGGAGTGCAAACTTCTTCAAAGGGCAATCAAGCATTTTTGAAATGCAAACAGGCCCTTCACTTTTTAGGGGAACATAACCAGCTTCGTTTTGCTGACGACTACAGCAAGTTTGCGAAGGTATATACCGAGAAGCAATAAATAAAGCTAAAAATAAAATTATAAACTCCGCAATTAACCCCACGAAGGCAATATGGGAAATTATGAGCAAGGAAGTAAAAAAGCCAGTGGTAACCAGTCAGATATAACACTAAACAATTTCAACCGCTTTTGGTTCATATTGCCCAAAATTTAATCAACAAATTATAACGATTAAGCGGAACTTAAGACCTTTTAGCGAAATACAAGTTATAATTATTGAACACCTAAGAATACAATTTCTCCAGATATAAGTGCTAAACTTATACAAGCCATCAATAATATGAGAAATTTCAATGAGCCGTAAAGCCAATTTTGACCCAACTAAATTCGTAAACATCTAGGGTTCAAAAAACCCTGAAGGGCCGATATTCTCGCATTTTTGCAATACCAAGTCCCCTGACTTAACGTCGCCGGACATTTTTATGGGGATATCATAAAGATAAAGAATGTGATCGAGAGAGCACAATTTTGTACGGGCCCGGGCATACCGGGTGGTGCATCGAGGTTGAAAACAGGAAATCCCATGCAAATTTTAAACTGGTTAAATATTTGCTCCCCTGTTGACTTAGAGCAAAGTTGTAAGGAGACTTTTTCAAGGTCTCTGTATGGTAAATACAGATGCGAAATTTGAACAATTTTGGACAAGCCGAACTTAACTTATTTAAATAAAATTGCAGTTAATTTTTTTTTTAATTCAACAGGTAATACTGCAGACACCAGCATTAATTAAACTTGTCAACCTATGATTTGTCACTGTCAAAAGTAATTTGAAAGTAAACTACCGTTTGCAAATTTTATTTGACATTGACAAATCATAGGTTGACAATTTTAATTAATGCTGGTGTTTACAGTAGTACCTGTTAAATTTTAATGAAAAATTAGCTGCAATTTTATTTAGATAAGTTAAGATCGACTTGACCAAAATTGTTCAAATTCCGCATGTGTATTTACCATACAGAGACCTTGAAAAAGCCTCCTTACAACTTTGCTCTAAAGTCAACAGGAGAGCAAATATTTGGGCAGTTTAAAATTTGCATGGGATTTCCTGTTTCCAATCACGATGCACCACCCGGTATACAGTATGTCCGGCGATCGGGTAGACAAGAGGACAAATGGACCAAAAATTGCATTTCTCGATAAAAAGTCATTCTTCATAAAAACTTTTGCTTGTTAAAAAAATATGATTGTCGTTGAGAAAAAGTTGTTTTTTCATACAGGGTGACCAAAAAGTTGAATTTTCTATTTTTTTTAGAGGAATTAAATAACCTTATTTTTCAGTTTTCAGCAAAATATTTCTTAAGAAATGTGCTTTAAATCATTTTGTTACGGGTACGTTGGAAACCGTTCATAAATTTTTTCAATTACGTATCTGTATGTGGAATCGTCATTAGCATAACATTGTATTAAATGTATTCTTTGCTCCGTTGTTAACATTATAAATGAAATACCATTAAAAGTTACCGACATAATGATGATTTGCTTGACACTGTCACGCACACAACTTGTCAGTGAACGAAATTTGGTGAAATGCAAATTTTACACAAGAAACTTCTTTTTATCCAAAGTTAATGAAAATCGACATCTGAACAGATGGAATGATTTGAACCAAAATTCTTATGTAGTATTTTGCTGAAAACTGAGAAGTAAGGGTACTTTATTCCTCAAAAAAATTGAAATTTTAACTTTTTGGTCACCCTGTATAAAAAAATTATTTTTTCTCTACGACAATCATATTTTTTTAACAAGCAAAAATTTTTATGAAGAATGACTTTTTGTCGAAAACTGAAATTTTTAGTCCATTTGTCCTCTTGTCTACCCGATCGCCGGACATACTGTATAAGAGCGGAAATTTGTCAGATATTATAATTCATAAATAATTGTTGGTAATAGTTTTAAGTTTTTTTTTTATTACTGATAAGATAAGGATGTTTGTTATATTTTGATCACCCTGTGTAGATGGATAATTTGTTCCAGCAACGTAGCCAGTCTCTCGGGGCGGGGCGGGGGAGCGTCAAACGTTTAAAGAGAAGCTTTGTGTTTTTTAGAAATAATGGTTTTCCTCAGCATAAAGGGCGTTATTTTCCTGCACGCATCCCGTATCCTATTTTCCGTATCTACTGCTATTATAGGGGGATTCATATAAACACAATCTTTAATGTAGCCCCACAAAAAAAGCTAAAAGGTGTTAAGTCACATGGTCGAGGGGGTCACTGAACGAATCCATCCCTACCGATCCATTTTCGTGGCAAAAGATCCTTTAAAAATTCCCCGAACTTTTCGGTGGTAATAAGCAAAAAATCCATCTTGTTTGATTCAAGTTTGTCTTCTGTCAAATATAACAACTTCTTTAAGAAGCTGGGGCAATTCATTTTGCAAAAAAATAAGATATCTAGGCCCGTTAAGCGGCTTGCGAAAAAATACTACCAATAATTCGAAATTTTTATATTCCACGCCGTACTTTAAGCGACCAATAGTTTTGGTTTTAGACTTCTCCAACCCGGACTGTAACACATGTATGTGTAATAATGCATGTTATGGAGATTAACTGCTTCATTACTGCGAAAAGTAGCTTCATCAGGAAACATTATTTGGCATCTATTACTCCATTTATGATGATACAAAAGTTTACTAGTAGTTCAAAATCACGGTCTTGAGGTTCTTGGTTTGAATGATATGAAAGGGATGATGCTTGTAGTTTCTCATGGTGCGATTAGCCGTAGATTGGGATATGTCAGATAGTGACGATACTGACTTGGAGATTATTTTTAACATAAAGGCAAATCTCCATTTCTTTTTCCTCATAGGTAGCATTCTGGTTTCCACGCTCGAACAAATTATGAGTATGAGAAACAATGGCGTTACTGGCAAACTAGTATGTTTTTTTAATTGATATATTAGAAAAACTACTTAGTTTAGTTTTCTAACATTATTAGCAGAAGTTTACGGATCCCCCGTAAGAAATAAAAATAATTTGAAAAATAGGTTCTTCCATTTAAAAATAAGACATATGTTATATCCGCCACAGTTTTTGGCCAGAGTACAAAAAAATCGAGTAGAGCCACTCAGAAATATCGTCTTGATGTTGTAGATCAAACGCAAAAGCCGCCTCACACCCGCAGCCACGAGCAATGCGAGCAGTCTGTCGGGCCCAACGTTCCGGAGAGATTCAAAAAGTATTCGCTAATGCGCTTTCCTCGGTTATTATCTGATACAACGCGACGCGACAGTGCACAATCTCAGGGCGTTTCCATACTCACTGTCCCCTGTAGCAAGGCCACCACAAGTCACGAATCAGATTGATCCGGATTCGCTCCGACGCCAAACGCTGTCGGCGAAATTCCAGTGAACCTACCCTATATTTATTTATACCGGGTCAGTGCTGGAGGTTAGTCCTCAAATGTCGAAAATTAAAAACAATATTACCTACTTATATTTTTTGAGTTTTGTCCCAGTAGTTCAGAATCAATTAATATTAAACGATTTAGTAGGAATATATTGATAATTATGTCGTCATAAATCTTGATCCACCTATTTTTATTTGAGGTTAAGTCGGCCCCGATTCACCTGTTTCATGAACACAAATCGAATATCTCAATGTCACCGTCTCTCTCAAACATGCAGGATGGGAGAGACCCAAGAAATATTTGCATTGAACACTATTTTTCACAGATTTATTACTATGAATTCAACTTTTTCAACTTTGTTTAGAGCACTAAGATCAGGGTGTGTATCATCAGCCATAGCTGCCTCCTAATTCTCTCAAATACACAGATTATTTGCCATTACACCACAATTACACCGACATTTTCATCTCGTCTAAAAATATAACACTTTGGGGATACAGTTCCAAATGTTTTTACAGTGGCCACGACTAATCTTAAAGAAAATGAGGACAGTTGCGATTTAGGCGACATTTTTCAAGCTATGAAAAGTTACATTATTGTGCACACAAAGTGTATTTATAGTTTATTATATTATAGGTAATATACTTCTTCTTCTTCTTCTTCTTCTATATCAGCCGTTATTCATTTACTCCTGGACATAGGCCTCTCCTAATGTTTTCCACCTTATCCTGTCTTGTGTATTTTGTATCCAGTGTCGACCCGCTACTCTCTTGATATCGTCGAACCATCGTTTCTGAGGTCTTTCAACTTTTATTTTAGTCTCTCTTGGTCTCCATATTGTGATCTTTATGGTCCATCTTTCTCTGTCTTGTCTTCCTATGTGACCCATCCACTGCCATTTCAACTTCGCTATACGTTCTATGACGTCTGTGACCCGCGTACGTCTTCTGATGTCCTCGTTACGAATCCTATCTCTAAGCGAAATTCCTAACATGACTCTCTCCATTGCTCTCTGTATTGTTCTTAATCGGCTTTCACTTCTCTCTGTGAGTGTCATCGTTTCAAGGCCGTATGTTGCTACTGGAAGTATGCATGATTCATATACTTTCTTTTTTAAGTTAATGGGAATGATTCTGTCCTTTAGGATATGACGGAGCTTTCCAGATACCGCCCAAGTCAGATCAATTCTTCTATTTATTTCTGCGGTCTGGTTTTCTTTACCCAATTTTATATTGTGACCCCGGTAGACATACTCGTTGACATTTTCCACAATCCGATGATCTATGATAATATCTGTTGTTGTATTGCTCATTATCTTGGTTTTTCTTTAATTCCACCTTTTTTGATGCACTGTTAAGTTGTTCCAACATTTCTCCAAGCTCATTGACATCACTCGAAACTAAGACTATATCGTCTGCAAAACGCAGGTTGTTTACGCCCGGTCCTACGTGAGCGATTTGCAGCGAACGCGAACGCGAATCTGTGGCGATGCCGTGCGACTATATTAACTTTTCGTACGGCATCGCCATCGCTTCGCGTTCGCGTCGACTGTAAATCGCTCACCTAGGACTTGGCGTTAGATAGCATCCGTCAATTCTTATCCCCTTTTTCTCCCATAATAGTTCCTTAAAGACGTCTTCCACTGCTAGGGTAAACAATTTTGGAGATATCGGGTCTCTCTGACGGACGCTGTATTTAAATTTTATTGGTTTGTAGTTCTTCGTTAATTTTAACATGGAATGTGGCATTTGATACTTTTTTTTAATTATGTTGGTGTATCTTGAATCTATTCTTCCCGGTCCATAGCCTTTAAAAAAGCGTGTGTTTCTATAGATTCGAATGCTTTTTGAAAATCTATAAATGCTAAATGTAGGGGAATGTTGTATTCATTTGTTTTTTCAATTAATATTCTCAAGGTTTGTAAGTGTTCCACAGTGCTATATCCTTCTCGAAACCCCGCTGATTCTACTGGTTGATAGAAATCAAGTTTGTTTGTTAGACGGTTCGTTATTATCCTAGTGAATAGTTTATACATCTGCGACAGTAAGCGGATGGGGCGGTAGTTTTCTATGTTGGTGATGTTCCCTTTTTTGAAAAGTATTACAACTTCGGCGTTGACCCAATCGTCTAGTATTTTTTCCTCTTCTAGCCACTTATTTAGGAGAATTTGTATTGCTTGTTCAACTATTTAACCCCCCCATTTGAGCATTTCTGATGTTATTCTGTCTTCTCCTGGGCTTTTTTTATTTTTCATTTGTTTAAGGGCTGCTCGAATTTCGGCTATTGATATTTCTGGTATATCCTCTGATCCTAAATTTAATATATTCTTAGTAAGAGCGTGTTCTTTGTAGGTAGAGCTTGACGTATATAGTGTCCTATAAAAGTTTTCGACAATTTTCACTATATCTTCTTTATCAGAGACAACAATCCCTTGATTGTTCTTCATTTTAACAATTTTTGCCCTTTCTGATGCTAGCTTGGATTTTAAAACCTTCATGTTTGCATTGTCTTCTATACACTCTTTTATTAGGTTGGTCTTAAAAGCTCTTATATCTTTTCGGATTTCTTTTTTGATGGTTTTATTTAATGCTTTTTATTGTTGGGTGGTTTATTCAAGTTTTCTTCATTCCTTCATTAGTTCGGTCATACTATGACTAATTTTTGTGTTTTTTCTTTGAGAGGTTGAACATACTTTTTTGGTAGCCGTTATAATATCCATCTTGGTTTTTGTGCGATATTGTTTAGTTCCATAGATTGCAAGGACCCTATAGGTGTTAGTCTTTTATTTCGTTCTTTTTGATATTGTTCTTGCTTGGCTAGTATTTCATCCTTTGTTGGAGCTCTTGCTTTTTTACCAGTTTATTTCTTTCCAACCTGTTATTAATAGTTATTTTGGCTCTGACAAGTCTATGGTCACTTCCTGTATCAAAACCATTGAGAACTGTGGCGTCCCTGCAGATGTGTCTATTGTTTGTTAAAATATAAACAATTTCGTTTTTTACAGAACCATGGAGGCTTCTCCAAGTCCACTTTCTTTGTGATGGTTTTTTAAAGAATGTGTTCAAACAATAAATTTGTTCGCATTTTAGAAAATTTATTAGCATATTTCCTACTTACATACCCGATTTAGATATAAGTTCGGAATATGCCTTTTTGT
>MU182111.1:474627-496532 GCA_016904865.1 Pissodes strobi | reverse complement strand
GGCGACCGAAATTTGGTCCAGTTCAATGCAGCAAAGACCCAAGCAGCCACGTTTACCAAAAGGGCCAATACAGCGGGCCCTGACATCATTATGGCAGGTTCGACCATTCCTTCATCCTCGTCAATCGGACTGCTGGGTATCTCGGTCAACAGCAATATGTACCGCCGCAGACATTTAGCCGAGATATCTCTGTTTTACAGACACTTTCACGGCAGATGTTCCCAGGATTTGGTCCGCCTCATCCTGCCCCTGGCAGCTCCTGTCAGACAGTCACGACAGACGACAAGAGCGCATCAGTTCGTCGTACAACTGGAAACACTTAGAACATCGCTTTACAAGAACTCCTTTGTCTGGCGCACTGCATCACTGTGGAACTCACTCCCAGGACATCTGTTTCCCACTAATTACAACTTATAAATATTCAAGAGCCGTGTCAATCAACATCTTCGCACACACACCGCTCGTCGAGCGCCATAGGGTCTCCCTTTAGTGTGTGTGCCACTGCCATAAGAAAAAAAAGATACCAGCAGATCTTTAAATTTTAAATCAAATCACCCAATAATGGTTAAAAAGGGAGTCGTAAAAAGTCGATATGATAGAATTAAAATCACATATTTGTCAACATGCATTTGATAACAATCACAAAATACAATGGAACGCTTCAGGTATTTTAGGAAAGGAACCATTAACTAAAAAACGTAAAATTAAAGAAAGTACTATAATTTTATTAAATAAAGTTGAATGCACGGCTTTAGCTGCTGTTAATTTTAATAGCACCTGATTGCATTTGCTTAAAGCTGAAGTTGATATAGGACACTTAAAAATTAACTAAACATTTAAACAAAAATCATTGAATTCTTCCTAAACATATAATACCAAATTGTAGATATATAGCACCTTAAAAACGAATCAATTATTTACCTAATAACACCTCAATATCACACTAACCTAAAAGACCAGTAACCAGCAATTAAACGATATGACATTATTATTGTCATCTTGTCAAAGTCAATTCAAAACTTGACAAAGTGCACTAGCTTTTTACTGTTTTAATTGCGTTTACCTTTTTCATTTTTAGATTTTTTCGTTTTTGATAACGGGGACAGATCTGTTCCTCGAAATATCGACCGTTTTCCAGTTCTTTTAGGTTTTTCAGCTTCGATGAAGTCACTAAACTAGCACTTGTACTTTTTACACCCTGGGGCCAGAGCCGAAGCGGCCTCATTCTGCAGCGTATAAACGAAGTGGAGAAAAAGGTGATAATTTGTCAGAGAAACACGATATATGTGAAAGGAATAATCTCAAAGGCGATGTATGCTAACTGTTCAACTTTTGATAGTGGCCGGTCCTATTTTTGTCTTCATCCATTCTATTTATTATTACATTACTAAAATTCTCGATACAGATGCATACATCGTTTGACAATAAGTGAGCAGCTGCATTATATCATATGCATAACTTTTTTATTATTTATTTTTTATTTAATTTTCGATTAAATATGTTACTTGAAGCAAAGCCACTCCCTTCAACGGCTTTTAATTGAGATGTGTAGATAGCCCAGAGATCTGTAAACCTAAATTAAAGAATCACTTTTATTCATACGCCAAATTGTATCCATATTATTGTCTAAAATATTTACTTTTACGCAAACAACTCGTATGTGTATATTGAATGTTTAATAATTCTTAGAGAATAATAATTTTGAAGAAATATAAAATATACAATTTTAGTTTTGATATTATTTAATACCAAACGAATTAATTTTCTGGTAAAAATAACTAATTTGAAGTGCATATCTTGAAATCAAACAACAAACTCTTATTCTGAAATAATTATAGCTCGATGAAAGTATTACGCAAATCGAAAGGTAATCTAATGAGATATGAGTACTCTGAATTGCTACTTTACAGTTAACTTAACACCCTGTTCAAATCAATTATTATGCTAGGTCGGTAAGTTCATATATATATCCAATCTTTATATCTCGTGAAAAATTACCAAGGGCATTCATTGTAAATATTGTATTTTCCATGACAAATATCCCGCCCTTCAAAAACCCATTTTGCCCGGTTTAACGAAACAATTTCTCTGGCCATCAAACCCGGCTTATTGTTGGATTTCTGCTCCCTTTTTCTTTTTATTTTGTTTACTCAAATGTTTACTTCAGTTAAATATTGGTCTTTCTCTTTTTCATCCCATATTCTAGTTGTGTATTTATGCTGTATGTACCTGCATAATTTCCTTGTATAATACTGAGCCTTTTGTTTCTAGTTGATGTGTGCTTACGCTTTTATGTAAATTCGGTAGGTAAGCAACTTCTTTTTGTTTAAACTATTAGGAACAACATTCGTTAATTATAACGAAGATGATTTGAATTTGTCTTTATTGTCAGTAGAAATAACTCCAAAAACGTGCTTTCCATACAAGAAAATGAAGTTATGTGTAATCAACTTGTTTCAAACAAATAACATAAAATCTCTATTAATTCTAAAATACTGGTATACTGTGTTTATTACTTCTAGTTACCACATACATAGTCAAATATAAAAGGTTATTTGATTGATTTATTAAATACGAGTTTATTTTCTTATTTAAAAAACACACACTAGATACAAAATACTTAAAATAAATTTCAAAAAATATGTAAATTACACAATATATGGGAAATTAACTGGCAACTTTTCAGTTTGTTTTTTATACTAGACTTAATTGTCATAGTTTTGCCAATCAGGTGCGATTTATACTAAAATTTTCTAGAAATATAATTAGACATTAAAAACAAATATATTTAACGTTGACAAGCGATGCCAAATCATTGCTTTGCAATCATTTATCACTGAGTCCTTTTTCTGCTTGCATTGTATTTTGGCTATTTTTTTTAAATTTATGGTATATTCCATAAGATAAAAGCTTCCAATTAACTTAATTGATATCATAAATTAAAAAATATATAAATAAATTAAAGGTTAAAATTTAAAAAAATTATACGAACTCTTTTTGAGCAGATTACTTGAAGAAAATGAAAAACTGAAAAGTGATGACAAAGGTAAAAAGCAGGTAATGTTTATTTTAAATATCACTTAACGGCTTAAGATAGTACGGGTACATGTAAATTGGTTCCCAAACTAAGAAGGGTCAAAAATAATTTGTAAATTGGTTCCTAATATTTTTGGTTGACTTGATCTTTATGTGTAAATTTGTTCCCAACATTTTTAGTTTACCTGACCTTTATGTGTAAATTGGTTCCCGTGATTTATCGAATAAAGCACGGTTTGATTTTTATAAATCTGTTTATTATACAACATAGTGTTTTACATTTAAAATAGCAACTAATAGAAAATAATAACTTTCATAATTTCAATCTTTAGTAGGTAACAGCACAGCGAAAAGAAACACATTTAATAAAATGTTGTCGACTAATTTCCTTTCTTGAATAAGATTTTATCATTTTTTCTATAAATTTTTGGCGGTTTTGAGTTTACCATTATGTATTTTAGCCGTAATATTGACGCTTTGTAATTTTACATAATTTTCAGTTTGAAATTCTTTAAGCTTTTCCAAAAAAATAAAAATGCTAGGATGTGTTTTTTAAAAAGTCGCATTGAAATATTTGTAAAAAGACTCACAGGCATTAGTAGTGCCCGTAAGTTCAGCTGAGTGCTGCTCCCAAAAGTAAGGTGGAAAGAGAGAATCTTGTGTTATATAGTTATCTATTAATTAATCTGAATACTTTTGAACATTTTCGTCTGTTGGTACTATCGCAAGTAAATCAAAAACAAAGCAGTAGCTAACATCATGAGGACTTAAAAATGTAAGACCAAAAGTCATTCGTAGCCATCTACCAATTTCAGAACGTTTGTTTCTATATTTGGGTGTAAGGCCGTATTCTTGAATTTTTCTCTACCAAGGGCAAGGTGAAACCGACACCCGATTATTTCCACTGAAGGAAAAATTTGCACCACTGCTTTACGGATGGCTTGCTCAAAATCAATAACAGTTTTCGATATTCTTAATGTAATACCACTATCCTTACAAATATTGATTATTAAGTTGAACAGATTTTTATACGTTTCTGTTCACTTATTTGGTAACAATGAAAAAAATAATGGAATATAATGCCCGTTACAATAACCATGTAAAGTAAAAGATTGGCAGAAAAACTGTGTGCAGTATTAAATGTGACATCATCTAAATAAATATGTGTCAGTTTTTCTGAATATTAGATTGGCAGGAAAATATCACTATCTCTTCCATTCTACTGTTACAAAGTAAAAACTGCTCACCCCTACAAGTTTGGATGTTTGCCTTGTCAAGGAAGTCAAAAGATACCTGGATGTTTTTCGGTAAACTTGGCCGCATTTTTCTACGAGCAGTCTAGTCTTCGGAAACAAGCAATGTCAGATGTAACAATTGTGGATGGTAGGTTTTTTGGATAGATCCTCTACATCTTTTCGTTTGCAAGCAGTATTAACGATTTGATGGTTTAACTCCCCCACAACGGCATCATGGGAATATTCTTGTATATGTTTTGTAATAGTTATATTATCGTCACCTTCGCTCAAAGTAAGGACAAATGATTTGCACTATTTGTGGAAGTCCATCGCTTCTCACCAGTTTTCACGTGCTTTTGGAAACCATGTTTATAGTTATTATTAACTATTAACTGTTTTCCTCGCTCACTTGAAATTATTTCGAAATTCATGAAGAAAATACAACACAACTTTAAACACAAGTGATAGCCACAGAACAAAAATGCAAACTAAAACTTCAATATCTATACAATTCCTTCACACCCCCAATATAATTATTTATTACACCCTCAATTTGTTAAGGGGAACCAATAGACAAACGACCTTTTTGGGTTTGGGAACTAATTTACATGTTATTAACAGCTGTTTCAAACTACCCTTTTATTTTCTACCTGCCGGGAACCAATTTACCAACACCCGATAGTACCACTGGTAACAAGAACTAAACAATCAAAGGTCGAGAGACACCAGTGACTATAACAGGCACAATGAGCAAAATGATGCGTTTAATCTGGAGAAAAAGTAAGTGTTTTAAAGTAGTATCAACAATTAAACTAACCCAAACTAATAAGAAAAAGCCTAAGTGAAACAACTATACTTTCACAACTTAAACAGAAATTATTTTCAAAAAAAAAATCAGTTTTAACCCATATTATAGCTTGAAAAATCGATATAAAAATGGAAACCTATATGCTCCTATCAATTTCGAGTTCAGGTAGTTTCCGTTATATTTCTGTCGTAATAATCTGCAATATTACGACGTTGTACAGCCTGATACAGATAACTTTTTAAATGGAAATATCTCCATTTTTAAAATTAGAAAAAAATATTCCAAAAAAAAGTTTGATTACATCTGTTTTTTACATAATTTTGTTTTAATATATATGTCGTAGTCTCATGGTGAAATCCGCTTTTTCATGAAAAGACTAGTCATATCATGAAACGTCGGCATATTGTGTAAATAAATGAGGCTACATAATCTGCCGAGGCGTTTCCTGAACTTACTACATTCTTTCGGCGGATAGCGTCGTAACATGATTCGACTGAATTTAAAGAACGGCACTTCGTGAAGCGAGCAAAGCGGCTGGATAATATTTTATCTTTATTTGTGGAAGGCATGGAACAAAATACTGGAAAGGAGTTATTTGATGGACACTACAATGAATACTATAGGCAGTATCAAAATAAGCGACCATACAATATGCAACAATTAAAAAAGGTATGTAATAAAACTTTAACAATATGTCTTCGTGGTGCAATCAATTTCTCGCAAGAGCTCTCGTGGTGTAGAGGTTTAAATCGTTGGGTCTCACCTGGAAAACACGGGTTCGAACCCCGTTGCTTTTTTTATTTTTATTTTTTTTTTATTATGTCTCTAAACAGCTTTTTTTCTTGATTTTGGGTATGTCTTGGGTTAGATTGGGTTAGCACCTGGTTAGTTTCCTTTTCTTGAGCCCCCGTAGCGAGCGAAGCGAGCGGAGGGCCATGCGGATCGACCAATAGGAGAGGCCGATTTTGATATAGTCGGCTACGCCTGTAAAGGATCTTAAAATGCGTATAATCCTACCTTTAAATACCAAATTAACATACGCCATTCAAACATAATGTGGGCACTTCATGAAACGGGAACGTTGAAAGTTAGGCAAGTTGTGTTACACACAATACGCCGCCATATTATGGGTTTTTCATGAAAAGCCTCGTCTGATTATGTAGCTTCATATTTTTACACAACATGCCGACGCTTCATGATGTGACTAGATTTTTCATGAAATGACGGATTTCAGTATAAGACTACGACATATACATGATGTTTCAAAAAAGCAAGGCACATACCAATTTGTTTTTTGTTTTTAAATATATTATACCACATATTTTCATGATTTAAATTTTTTTATTAAATTCATATTTTTTGTATAATATATCATGTAGCAAAAGTTGACGGATTTCGAAATATTGAAGGCATTAGTTTAGAATCATAAAATACTATGATTTTTTCGAAGATATTTGCGTACCTATTTAGATACCTGCTGCTACCTGGAGGTAAAATTTTTCAAATGTCATGGCATTGTTGTTTGAGGTCTGATGTACTGATTTATCTATATTTTCTGTTAACATTTTGCAAAATGAGTTATTCGATTGTTGAAATGGTGAAAATGGTCGAGCCTCCAGAATGATATAACGCTAGTAGAACATAAGAACAGTATAGGGAAAAGTATTCAGAATGGTCGGAGAGTACCATCTGTACCGACTATAATTAGTACGAAGGAGTTATTGCAAGAAACAGCATCTCTAGGAAATAAGAAAACGACAAAACAAAGACACGAAAAAAGGGATATTATTATGTGCTAGAGATATAAGGTAAGGAAGTTAGTTATGGAACAGTTCACAGAACTTTAAATCAATAAGGATAAATTTTAACAAATAAACGATGAACAAAAAAGAAGAAGACGTTAATTTGTTCAAATTATAAGATGAAGTTTTAATCAAGATCCAAATTATTTCAAGATCATTTTGTGGATCGATGAGGCAATGTCGATATTTATAATAACAAAAAAATCTGCTCCGATGAAAATTCACAAGCTATTGAGTCAGCTGTTTTTCAAGGATGTTCCTCAATCCAACTTTGGTGAGGCATTTTGGGGCATAATGTCTTAGATACGGTTTTTATCCGTAGCACCTTAAATGGGTTAAAATAACAGGAATTTTTGGAACTTTATCAATGAACTACCACTTCAAACTCGGCAAAATATAATTTGGCAACAAGGCGGAACATCTCCCCATAATATTTTGCTAGTAAGAGATTTTCTTTATACACTCATGTGCAATAAAAACGGTCACTACAAAATTTTGATTAAGTTTTAGGCTTGATAACTTTTTTATTTTTAGCCCGATTTTAGTGACTTTTTTAAAGAACTGTAGGTACAACTATCCTTATTAACATGTTTTTTACACATTTTAAAAAGCATTGGTTATTCGACATATTATACAAGGATAATCGAAATGTTGTGTTTTTATCTAATTCCAACACACCCTGTGGAATAATCAAGTAGCAAAATTTTTCCAAAATATCAGTTTTCGTTTAAAGTGATCTATTCTTTACGTTTTGTTTTTTGGTTCATGTCAATACATGCCTTTATTCTCACCCAAATGCAAAATGATCTTGGTTATCAATAATTTAAAGTTTTACATAATTTCTAATTCAATATGAATTCAGTATTTTCTTTGACAAGGTGGCTTAGTTGTCCATTGTTATTTGTTGCTTTATTGTCAGTTTGACAGTATGTTTGTGCATTTACAATGGTTTTAAGTGTTTTATCTTGATGCAAAATAATGCCCGACCACATTCAGCAATGTGCGTAACTGAATATTTGCTAGAAGTTGGGATTGAAAAAATGAACTGGCCAGCATGTTCTCCAGATTTGAACACTATAGAGCATGTGTGGGATATGCTCGGAAGACGCGTTAGAGGTCCAGAAGTGGTACCAGCGACATTGAACGAGCTTCGTGCGGTACTTCAAGAAGAATGGAGGAATATTCTCCAAGACGATATTCGCGGGCTCATTGATGGCGTAGTCCGACGTGTGCAGGCTAGTAACTAGAACTAGAGGAGGAAATACAAAGTACTGGTCCATGTTTAAGTTAAAATGTTTAATTTAAGTAAATTAATTTAGAAACAAAATTAACTACCAATTAAATTTTGATTAGTACAATAAAAAATTTAAATCATTGATAACGAAGATATTTAGCATTTGTGTGAGAATAAATGCATGTATTGAGGTGAACCAAAAAACAAAACGTAAAGAATAGATGACTTTAAATGAAAACTGGCATTTTGGAATAATTTTGCTACTTGATTATTCCACAGAGAGTTTTGAAATTAGATAAAAAAACAACATTTTGATTATCCTTGTATAATATGTCGAAATAACCAATGTTTCTTAAAATGTGTAAAAGACATGTTAATAAGGATAGTTGTACCTACAGTTCTTTAAAAAAAATCACTAAAATCGGGCCAAAAATAAAAAAGTTATCAAGCCTGAAACTTAATCAAAATTTTGTAATGACCGTTTTTATTGCACATCAGTGTAATAATTGTCAAGTGTGGATGAGTAGATGCGGAACAATCAACTAGCCTGCGAACTCTCCTGATTCAACGCTCATTTATATCTTCTTCTGGAGCTGTTTAAATATACAGTCCATACAGAAAGAATTAACAATATTGAGAAATGCATAGAAAAATAGATGAAAAAATAATAAATTTAAATGAAAAAGCAATTATAAATGCACTGGACCCCTAGAAATTAATTTACGAGAGAGGTGACGAGCTTACTAAAACAGAATTTTATCCACAATACCGGAACAGACACGCACTCGACGCGCGTTTCGCTAACCATGTTAGCATCATCAGGAGATGATTAAAACTAAATTTAATCATCCTTAATATGCAATAAGTTTCCGAAGATATACAGAGTTAGAATTCCAAGCTCTACAAAAGATCTTCTGCAATCCTCTTTGAAACCCAGTCCTGCCAAGATTCTCACTGTCTTTCTCTGAATACCAAATATTCTCTTCTCCTTCACGACTCCAGGTGAAACATTCACCGCCAGGCTACGCAGAGCAAACTGAGCGCTGCCTCGATACTTGCTTAATATGGGCGGCCCACTTTGAGACAAGGTCAATATACGCCCCCAAGAACGCAGGGTATGCCATCACTGATGTTTTCTGTATCCCGCAGTGAAAACAACACCCCTCTAATTTTTTTCTCATTAAGCAAGAGTTTATTTGCATCAAACCATTCTCTAGTTGTCGATTGTGCAACCTCTTCCTTCCCATAGCCTCATGAGCCTAGTTAGCAGATATTCCATATCCGCAAAAAGGGTATTGTTCTCCCCCTTGCCATTAGGGGGAAGATCGTTCACCTAGATTGGAAACGAGATCGGTCCCAAGACCGAGCCTTGTGGCACTCTCACTCCCAACTACGCTCTCCGCAGCTGACATAACATTAACATAACTCAAGTCGACTATCAGCAAAGCATTTATTCCGCCCAATCCCATCAACCTCACAGCTATTTTTAATCATCCATAGATTTTTATCACCTGCCACCTCGTATAATTACCGGCCTTTTATTCTTTAAATATGACCGAGTTAGGTCTATGTTGTTACAAGTGAAGCTGTAGCAGCCTAATTTTTGAAGGAGTAGATCGTGGGCAACACAATCGAAAGCCTTGCTCAAGTCAGAGAACAGGACAGCATTAAACTCCAAGGACTCAAATGAATAATGTATGTTTGATACAAATCCAGTATAGTAGTGTTTCTACATTTACGGAACCAAAATTGAATCTTAGCATAGCTCTTATTCCGCCCAATCCCATCAACCTCACAGCCATGAATTAGAAACCATCTGGAGCAAAGAGATAGGCCTATAATTTGATTCCAGATTTTTATCACCTTGCTTGAATAATGCGATAATCATTGGTTTGTTTAAGATATCTGGAAAGGTACTTACATGAAAACAACGATTTACACTAACCGAATCTCACACCGAACTGAAATATATCACAGCTCGACTTATTCTTGATCTGGCCTATTACACTCCCTCTAATTAAATATCGGAAGCTATCTACAGGGTAGACATGTTTTTAAAACTCTCTAGAGGGTCAAAATCATTCAGCGAAATATCCCTGATTAACATAGTTGCAACGTTACTGAAATATTGGTTAAATTTGTTTTTGATATATAGATTGTTTTCACTTTTGATGATTACCTCCCACTTCACATTGCCCTAGTAGGATGTATTGCCGAACTAATGATGTCGCTGTTTTATGACAGAAATAAATCTAAGATTCCAAGACTACAGCCTTGCACTCTTTTAGGAATATACTATGTCAAACAAAGACCATATACAACACCTCATGCAATTGAAAAATGACAAGACCAAAGAATCACCGAAAAGAACATTTGATAATTTTTTTTTTTAAATATGTTTGGGATTATACAGTAATTTAAGATTGGTTATAGCCTTTCTAATGTAAGTAAATATATGCTATCCAAATCTTAACTCGGTGTTCACAATCAATCCTAACATCCTCACTTCCTCTTTAAATTCAATAGATTCGATATTAAGTATCAATGGCACTGCTATTTACATTTTACGGCTCAGTTAAAGACAATGATTTATTGAATACTTATATACATTATTTAGTCATTATTAATCATTTGATACCATAAAAACGTTATTCGGGGAAAACAGTAAAAGCAAAAGAAACACCTAAAATATAGGGAAGATCTCTGTTACTTAGAGCATCAAATATTTTTGAGTAATCGGGTGAAACTAAAACTGAACATCAACTAATTTACAACCCTTTACTTTAAAGATATAAGTAATTGGTAACATTAAGAAGCGCTGGTAAGTAGACGTGCTTCCTTCTAGAGCGAGATTGCACTTTTTCAGTGACCTTTGACAGTGCAGTTTTTCAGAGCAAATATCGTGTCAAGTCGTAATCGGGTTCAGAAATAGTCGTGTCCATTAAATTAATATCAGTTTGCGCTAAAGCATCTTAAGCGTAATTATTAAATGGAAATATATGTAAATGTAAATTATAATATAATAAATGACTTCGAGTTGAACATAATGAATACTATCTTGGTTTGAATAGGCCGAACTGGAAAGCCGGAGAATATCAGCTTATGAAGCAATACTTTCCACTACGACAGCATGGTAAGCTGTGCTACTACCATCAAACGCTGTTCACGCATGTTCCCATGCATATGAAAATACACGTGCTGTTTCCTTTTAAATGGTTTAAATGGTTAAGTTCACAATAAACAGTATTGAGATATACTCTGTTTTGTGCTAAATTTTGACAGATATGTTGATACGCTGCTAATCATGCATTTTCATAAAGATATAATTGCTAACTGGTAACTGGTTTTTCACAATGGGGTTTTTTGTTCTTTATTAATGTTTCACTCAATTTGATTTAAAAATTCTATAGGATATTATTGTCTACGAAATAGATATTTTATATCAGTGTGAGGGTAATAATGGCCACGTTTTTGTAGAGGTGTTCTTGATTGATTACGCAATCTTTCGACTGCCGGGCAGACCTAATAACCATTAGTCCGACTTCCGTTTCGTCTTCGGTCGAGTCAATGCGCGTTTTGTAGCGGCTCCTTTGTCACCATTTTGAGTGAAGACATGACTATCGTTCAGTGACCGTTGTTTCTCCCCGAGGAAGAATCTGGTGTCCTAGCCAGAAGAAATTCACATTTCTGTCTTTGCTTGCAAGGGTTCATCTCACAGCTTCCAGCGTGCTCGACATCTTGAAAGGTCAAAAGTATAGGCCAGGAGGGGCATTTTTACATACCGAAGCATACAGCAAGAGAGAGAGAAATGGAACAATAGACTGTGACTGAGGTCAGATGCCCTTAGTTGGGCGGTCCGAAATATTTAGAACCGAGTTTCTGGGTGAATGCCGTCCAGCGAAGCCTACACGCAAAGCAAGCAAGCAAAAATAACCACTAGTCCAGTGACGAACTTGTGAATATTCGTTTAATAAATATAATTACACTATTTAGATAGCTTCCAAAATTTATCCGCAAACAATATCACACTGTTACAACGGCTTTCAAAGCGGATAAAATGGTTTAGATTTAAGAAAAATACAAAAACACCATTTATAGATTATGTCATCCTAAAATATTAGATATATTCGAGGAATAGATCGTTTTATTATATCAACTTGTTCAGAAATATTCGGGTAAGATCGTAAACAGCGGAAAATTTAAATAACTTTGAATAAAGCTTAATAGATATTAGGTAGAATAAAAATAATGAATATCATGAAATTTTCTGCTATTAGCAGTTGTGCTTTAGGATGAAACTGATTCAATAGTTGCTCGGGCCTATTTAAAAATTTCCTAACACTACTACAAGAGGACCGATACAATCAAACAATCTAGCCCATTCCAATGTAGCACTAAAAGTTATTTTCCAATTGTGAAAAAAATATATTACGATTTGCACTTGAATAAATTAAAACTGTATATAAAAGAATCACATGCAAACACGAAATGACTATAGATATGTTTTATGTTCTTGTTGAGGACTATATTTGTGTGTCAAATTGTTTCGTTTTCTCCACCTATTTTTTTTTTAATTTTATCAAGTTTGACTACAAAATCATAGGACTTCTTCTTCGGGTCTGGTCCCAGGGTGTAAATTGCTCAAGTCAAAAAAAGAACGAAGGAAAGCAAATATTAGATTTGTGGAGTAATAAAAGATAAAGGTGTAGATTTCTACACCCAAATATGCAACTGGTCTACCTACATAGTTATAATTTTGTACATTCTAAAACATGTGTTTTTTTTTTAATTATCAGTAGAAAAACACGATTATTTAGTATATTGCATGGTTGTTATGCTTATATTAATGTACCCGAACGCGAAATAAAATACATTTCTGGTGGCCTGATTCGGATTTATAGAGCTGGTTTGGTCCAAATCCGCCAAATGAAATATTGAATAAAAGTTTCTTATGTGTAGAAGAATGTACTGCACTAAATGATTTACATATTAGTTAGCTTATAACATTTGTAATAACACCTCTACAAAAGGACAAAGTGCTCACACAATTTTATCTCGTGACGTCATGCATGTGTTGCAGTTTAAAGCGGATAAATAGGAGGGTGCTTCCGGGTGGAAGAGTAATTCTTTAAGTAATTATGGTCGAGGCGTAATTGGTTGCAACGTTGCCAGACTACTAAGATAGTAGCGAATTTTAGGATGCCCGTATATAAAGAATGTATCCCTTATATTACAATTTCTCCAATATTGTAAAAAACTAATTTCCATAAGATGTTCTTTCCTCTTTATATAATGTAGTATTTCGTAATTCATTTATTTAATTATCTAATACAACTGCTACACCTTGTTCGTGCACTTTCCTAAAATAATATTTTTCTTATAGAGCCGACAATAGCGCTTCATATGAACGATGTAACATGAAAGAAGACGCAAATTAAAGGATTTGTTTGAAAATTTGCCGATAATGGCTGCGGTAATTAGTGTTAGTTCACTAAATTTTTCGGAAATCGGAACTATTTGTGTGCTTTTAAGTGCGTGAAACTTGTACCTAATAATTCGTTGTATATTTAGGTATACAATTATTATATTTTTAAATTTGTTTATAGCACAGTTTATGTTTTTGTTCATGTTTAATTGTATCTTTTTTTCTTGGTTTCGGCACGTCTTGTGATAACTGATATTTAGTGTAATTGTGCCTCAAAAGTGTTGCATTCCTGGCTGTAATGGAAATTATATAAATGGGTGTTCGGTTTTCAAAAGACCGTAAGTTTATGACAAAAATGGCTAAAAGCTATACCCCGGGGTAACTTTGAGCCCACAAACAACACGAAAGTATGTGAAGGTCATTTTCCTGAAGGTAGTATAATAAAAAGTGCAACAATTCAAGATTCGCTGGTACGTTATTTGCAATAGATTTACTAAACCACGGCTAAAAGACTATATACCATCTATTTATTTAAATTGCCTTAGTTATTTATCAAAAAATTTCAAAATAAGATGAAGATCTCAAAAATATCGATGAGCTAAATTTGCAAGTTTGGTAAATACAAGCAAATGGCAGGTGGTCATTGTCATATTTCTGTGCGACAGTTATATGAGACAGAGAAGAGACTTAGAATTCAATCTATATAACATCTCAGTCTCGCAGTTTTGACCCTATTAATGTTAATAAGTTCTAGGCGCTACCTGATTATGATACAGATGAAAATTGCTCTCAACAAGACTTTTCCCAAATTAAAACTGTATTTTCTCAGATTTTAATAAATGATTATCACCTTCAGGATATCAAAGATGTATTGCCGTTAATTACATACTTAGGTGGTTACATTACGTTAAAAAACTAAATTGTGACAGCTGTAAACAAAATTAAAGCGTGTGTACTATGTGCGCATATCTGAAGTGAAACTTCTTAAACTTAAACGCCCTAGCCTTATACATATCGAAACGGATTTGATTAAAAAGTAGTTTT
Source organism: Pissodes strobi (assembly GCA_016904865.1). NCBI lineage: Eukaryota > Metazoa > Arthropoda > Insecta > Coleoptera > Curculionidae > Pissodes > Pissodes strobi. Next base: position 481,948 of record MU182111.1, on the reverse strand, counting down.
TTTTAGATATATCACTCAATTAACAAAAAGGGAAGGCCTAAATGAAAAAAAAAACTATTCTTCATAAAAGTTTCGCTTATGTCTTGACAAGGTAATAGAGCAAATCCCATATTTTTTTGCTTGTAAACTAACAAAGATATCACCATAACAATATTCTCATATTTTTCGTTCCGCAAGGTCGTGTCGCTCGTCGTGTATCGCTCGTGGTGTATCGCTCGCCGTGTGTCGCGACTTTCAAATTTTACTCCCAGTGCGCGTTAAGGAAGGGCTACAACAATTCGCTGAGAGATAAAAACACTTTAGTCTTATGGTACACTATTTTATGCAGTTTGGAAAAATAACTACAGAAAAGAAAGAAAAACACCATTGGTACCTACTTTATATACAAAAATCATAAACGTTGTTGTCTGGTTTTTATATTGTTGACACACCAAAATCCATCCAAAATCTTGGTATGTTTTAATACGTTGCTATGACCAGTTAAAAAAAAATCCCTTGACGCCAACAAATTTATTTGTCAAAAACCTGTCACATTGCTGAAAATTTCAAAAAATATTGAAAAAGACGCCGAAGAGGTTATAAGTCAGCTGCTACCCCCAAAATCTCGGCATCTATATGAGAGACAATATACAAGCTTTACAAAATGGTTGCATGGGTGTGAATAAAACGAATAGTGATACACAAGGAAATGTGCTATTGACATATTTTTGAAAAGTCCAAGAAACTCAAGGCCTCGTCGTTCTGGAGCCAGTATTCCATGATAAAAGCCATGATGATTCTAGAGACCAATGTCGATATTAGCAAGTACAGTAAACTTTTTTAAAAAGGAAAAATTATGGTTATAAACAAAAGAAGTCAATGATCCTGGACTTACATAACATCAACGAATTTCTAAAAAAAGCATCAAATGGAGACATTTTAATGGATAAGGTACCTAATTACCATCAATTTTGTATTACAAAATATAGTAATAAACAATAATTTTAATACAGGTGACGCTAATTATGGGTGTAGCTGGGGCCTGTCGGGCGAAGGAGCTGTGCCAGTTAGATTGCAGTGACGTTTTGGATCAATACGTTTATACATTAATATAAGGGACACAAAAAAAACACATGAACCGCTCCTTTGTGTTTAAAATATACTGAAAACTCTACAGACATGGTAGAATTGGTGTAGAAATATATTTTGCCGGGTACAGAAACGGACGATGCACATCACAGCCTGTCGGTAAAAACACATTTGGACAGCTGCCAACAAAAAGTGCCGAATATCTGAAACTACCAAATGCAAAGCTGTATACCGGGCACTGCTATAGAAGAACGTCGGCGTCCTTACTTGCAGATTCGGGAGCAAACCTGAATCAACTTAAACTACATGCTGGTTGGAAAAGTAGCGCCGTTGCCGAGGGCTATGTCGAAAATTTCCTAAACCAGAAGAAAAACGTGGCTGGCCAAAACTCAAACCTAACTTTTGGGATTGCATTACCTACATGGATTAATTGCACGACCTACATGGATGACGTCACACCACAAGCACTAATGCGCATGTGCAGCGACTAGGATCATTGTTATTGTTGATCCAGAGTTTTTTAATTATTTTAAGCTCAATTAATGTAATTTAATATATATAAACTGTGTGCATCGTTAGTTAATGAAAGCGACACGTTCTGGAAACCGAACAGAAGACTCCAAGAAAAAGCCAGATTTACCTGAAAACCTTAGTGAGGTACAGAAGCTGAATGATAAGGTGGAAGAAATGGCCGCCAAGTTCGCCGAAGATATTAATAAATTTAGAAAAGCCCTTGACAACAGGGCGATTTCATCTACAAGTGGGTCGAATATTGACCTAAAGGAGCTCTCTCAACGTTTCTTAGAGTTTGAGACGTCTGTCAAAAAATCTATTGAGGATATAAAGCATAATATCTCTAAAATAACTTTGACTACGTCAATAGCTGATATGGCCGCTAACCAAAACATTATTTTGCTTCACGGTATTCCGGAGAAAGCAAACCAGAACATATATCAAGAGGTTACCAATATTATCAGCCAAAAAATCGGAGTAAATATTCATAAAAGTGACTTAAACTATTGTCACCGGCTAGGCATAAAAAAACCATCTCAATCAACGAGGCCTCGACCTGTAGTAGTCTCAGTGTGTTGTCGGTGGTTATGCGATGATATTTTTAATACTAAAGGGCGCCTAAAAGGTCGGTAGTTTTTCTGACTGAATTACTTACTGTCGAAAATCTACAAATTTTTAAAGAGTGCAAAAAATACTTCCCATTGCTCGAGTGCGTGTTACACTATGGGGGGCCGAGTGTGTGTGTTGAATGGGGGTGTTAAGGTGGTTATTGCGTCAATGTATAAACTGACTGACGTAATAAGTAAGCTGCCTTCCAATACACAAACTGAAATGAACATACAGGTTAGTGAGTCTGAATAATTATTATTATTTAGTCTAAAAATTAAAATTGTCGCCGAAATCTGGGATATAAAGGTACCTATATTTACTTTTCGTAAAAAGTAAGAACATATTATCTACTTTGGTTTTTTGTTAATAAAATGTATTAAAATAAGATCTTATTAATTTCACAGTTATTATTTACAGAACAATAAAATATTAATTTGTAAGTAGGTATAAGGTATTATTTCAAGATTTCAAGATTTTCAAGGCGTTGTACTTTTTTTCTATGAGCAACAGTTTTTTGCTTTAGAATATAATGTGAGTCAACAACACTTCTAAATGTTGAAGTTGATAATTATTGTGTTTTGTTATTATCTTGTGATTATTTTTATTCCTAATATGGGGTGGCGATCTTGGTCTTGTGCGGGGGCTCTTGTTCGTAGGTTCTGTAAATAATTTAAAGCCAATAATGGATGACAAAGGCATCCGCGTAGGGTCTGATGATAATAATTTATTTAGTTTTGCACATCTTAATGTACGATCACTTAATACGGGATTTGATGAGTTTCAACAATATGTATATCAGCATAATGCTAGGTGTTTGGAATTACAGAGATATGGCTTTCACCCTTTTATGATGAGACCTCTTTTAAACTTAATGGCTACCAATTCATACGTAAAGATCGGGTAGGTAGAGGTGGCGGTATTGGTATTTATTTAAGAAATTATCTCAATTATCAAATCCTTCAACTTCAGGTAAACTCAGATTCATGTGAATATCTTTGTATAAAGTTTAATATTGGTAAAAAAAGTGTTATTTTTACAACTATATATCGACCACCATCTTCAAATGTTAACGACTTTTTGGACATCTTCGAGGATATTTTAAGTTTAACTGTACCTTTTTGTGATTATACAATTTTTGTTGGAGACTATAACATAAATTTTCTAGGCCAGAGTACAGCAAAGACAAATCTTATAAAATTGCTTGAAAATTTTAATTTGGAACAATATGTTAACAAGCCTACTCGGTTAAATCAGATTGGAAATAATTTTAGTTTGTTGGATTTTATAATATCAAGTAAAAAATTGCCTCCTCAGAATTGTGATGTGATCGCTATCTCTCAGACTGTCTCTGATCACTGGTTGGTTTTTGCAAATTTTAATCTAGCTTCAAAAAAATCGCCAAAAAGAAATATTAAATTTGGAGACTATAACGGAATTATAAATAGTGAGTTTGAGAGGGATGCTCTTTCCTTAAATTGGGTCTTCATTTATCATACCTCTAATATTAACAACAAGCTCAATATTTTTAATTCTTATATATCATTTTTGATTGACAAGCATGCTCCCTTTAAACATAAGACAGTTCAAGAAAGACCGTACACACCATGGATCACGGCTAACATCAAATTACTTATGAAAATGAGGGACAAAGCCTACAGGAAATATTTACAACATAAAAGTGACGCAAAGCTGCAACAATACAGAGAGCTACGGAATTTTACTGAACACGCCAATGCCCGCGAAAAAATTGCATATTTTCACTCTTTTTTGGAAAAGCCTGGGAAATAATTTTGGGAAAATGCTGAAAAGTTGAATCTGACAAAAGGTAATAATTATATTAATATTTGTAAAATTTTTCCAGACCCCTCAATAATAAACAATTTTTTCGTAAGCTCCCTTTCAAATAATTATACGATTTCCAATGAAAAATTAGAATATTATACACAGAATAGGCACGAGTTAGTCACTTCTGAGTTAAGTTTTAATCTAATTGATGAAGTTTCGTTAAAAAAGAATTTAAACTCTATTTCAACGAATGCAATGGGCGAAGATGATTTGTCAATTAAAGATATAAGGCTTTGTTTTCCGTATTGTAAAAATGCTTTATTAAATATTATTAACACTTGCATTTTAGAGAATAAATACCCTGATTTATGGAAAAAAGCTGTTGTATTGCCCTTGCCAAAGGTATCAGATCCTAAAGAGTTAAAAGACCTCAGACCTATAAGCATTTTGCCTGCAGTCTCGAAAATTTAAAAAAAAAAAACATATTTTTAATCAAATATTATTATTTATAGAATCCAAAGATATAGTTCCGGCCACCCAATCCGGGTTTAGGAAATTTTTAGTACTAGTACATGCCTTGTAAATTAATAAATGATGTAAGATTTAACCAGGATAAAAAGGGAATTACTGGACTTTGTTTATTGGATTTTACCAAGGCTTTTGATACTTTATGTCATAAAATGCTGTTGGCTAAGTTGCATTTTTTGGTTGTCTGATCAGGCTTTGGCTTTTTTTAGATCGTATTTGATTGGATGTTTTCAGTGTGCTCTTATAAATAATGGACCCGACAAAATAAAATCTAATTACGTAGCAGTGAACAGTGTAGTTCCGCAAGGGTTAATTTTAGGGCCACTGTTATTTTCTTTGTATGTTGCCGATATGGAGAAAAGTATTGTTAATTCTAAACTTCAACAGTTTGCAGACGATTCTCAATTGTATAGTTCTTTTAATCCCAATTGTTGTATTCTCATAGGTCTTAAGCAAATAGTTCATTATAATTAAAATGTAGGATGTAAAAGCTACAGTGACAACACTGCATTTTTTATATGTTTGCTTAGAATAGTTTAGATTGATTGCCTTAAGAAAGAGAAAGATAGAATATTAAAGTAGTTCCTAGTTTTGTTTACAAAAAGCCCTGCGATGGCAGAAATGAGTTTTTTAGAGTCGCTTAAGCATATAATGCGCGAGAGAGTTGAATTTGGTATTTTGGGCCGAATGGCAGCATATTTTATAACTTGAAGGCCTTGTGCCCTATTTTATTCTTAATTAGTTACCACACAACCTGTGGAAAACTACTGTCTTTGGTTTGGCTTTGGAAAGCAATACACAATATACACAATACTAAATTTAGATGCATGGTTAGTAAATAATCTTGTTTAATACTCTATGGCAATTGGAAAATAAAACGCATCTTAGCTTGGATTTGGATGTTTAGGCAAGTTGGTATTTCTTTGTTCGCCGTACTTCAAGGACAGTGTTAGTGCTTAGTGGATCGACGTATCTTATCGGCTGGTCGGTAATAAATTTGGTGTTTGGATTTTATGAACGTAAACAAACAAAGTGGCAGTGTTGGATGGTAATGGTATTTAATAAAAATCTATTGTAATGGACCAAATATTGTAAGTTATTTTTATTCTTTTATTTAGTTTTTACATATTTTTATTGGTTTAATTTCAATTTGGTGAAATATTTGGTAGATATTAAATATGGCAGAATTAGAACCTAAGCTAAAACGACAGCGTGCTGTCCTTAAGGGCAGAGTTACTTCCGCTTACAATTTTATAATTAAGTTAGTAGACATAAAACCTAATAAACAAACATTACATGAGGTAGAGGTAAGATTAGAACTGTTGGTGGGTCTTGTGGATAACTTCCGTGAGGTTCAGAGTCAAATTGAGGAGATTGTTCCTCTAGATAAGTTGGTTGCTGAAGAAGGGGAATGGGAAGCATTTGATGACTCTTATTTCAAAACCGTGGTATTATATAGAACCGTTTTGGACGTTAATCAACCATTAGATCTTGTGGACAATAATTCAAATGTTTCCAGCCCTGTACCTTCGATGGCACCTTCAGAGGCGAGAAATATTATTGCTAGGCCTCAGTTACCTGCAATACCAATTCCGAAGTTTAATGGCACTTCGGAAAACTGGTTAGAGTTTAGAGATACCTTTGTTTCTCTGATTCATTCGAATAATTCGATTGGTGATATGGAAAAATTCTATTTTTTAAAGGGTGCTCTAGAAGGCGAAGCCAAACAAGTAATTCATCTTGTTGACATGACAGCCTCTAATTATTCAGTTATTTGGGATATGCTTTCTGAAAGATATGACAATTCAGCAGTGTTGGTGAATGAACATCTTAAACTCCTTGTTAATCTACCTTCTATGAGTAAAGAATCATATAGCGATCTACGTAGCATTGTAGACAATATAACAAAACATTTACATGCGTTAGGTAAACTAGGTATTCAAACAGACAATTGGGATCCAATAGTTATTTTCTTAGTAAGTGGTAAGCTGGACTCGACGACTCAGAGAGTATGGGAAGAAAAAAAGCCCCGTGATAGGCTACCAAGTTTGGATGAGTTCAAGACATTTTTAAAATTTAGGATTGAGATGTTAGGAGCTTTGGAGAAAAACAAACCGAAGGCAGGCCATAGGGATGTGTGGAGAGGTGAGAACAATTTTAAAAAACTGGAACATAAGAGCAAGTCTTGGATGGCTATAAACATTGTTTGTTCTTATTGTAAAGACAAACATTTTATAACAAATTGTTCAAATTTTCTAAAATTAACTGTAAAAATGAGGTATGAAAAGGCAAAGAGTTTGGGTTTGTGTCTGAATTGTTTGCGTAAAGGTAGTCATACTAGCAAAGAATGTGAGTCGAGTAAATGTAGGAAGTGTGGCTATACACATCATACATTGTTGCACCATGATAATAAAATGGATGCGAATCCTAACCATAAAGATACTTCAAGAAATCAACCCCCTCATGACCCTGATGGTTCTAATATTAATAATCAACCAATAGTTCAAATAATAGTATATTATTTTATATGGAGGAAAAGTGATACTTTTCATGGCGCGCTCCTGTTTAACAGCCGAACGGAGTGAGGCTGGTAATAGAGAGCAAGCCATGAAAAGTAACTTTTCCTCCAAATAAAATATGCTGTTTTTTCTTCAGATGTCGACAAATTAATGCAAAAACATCTCTTTTTAATAGTAATAATAATTATTATTAAAGATGTGGGTTCGCAAGGCGGCTTAGATGGGTGTCGGTGAATAGGCACAGGTTGTTGCTATAGTAATGTAACATAAAGCTGTCAGTGGACACTGTCAATAATAAT
>MU182111.1:451032-469159 GCA_016904865.1 Pissodes strobi | reverse complement strand
GAACAATATTTCAAATGAAATTAAGTCTTTTTCACTACCTAAATTTTCTAAATACATTAAGATTAAACTCTTGCAAGAACAATCTATATAAGTTGTGCTCATGTTCGTATAATATATACTTTTAAATTGATTAGATTCCTGCGCTTTTATTGTTGGTTTTATCATAATAAATATTGTAATAATATTGTTTAAAATTTCGTCTGTGGGGCTTGCTAGGGGGTGTTCTTGCACATGACCGAGATCTATTTCTGTTTTTTTGTTTTTTTTTTTTCTCGAGCTATGAATAATGTTCCTATAGGTATAACTAGTGAAATTTATGGGTTGTTATAGATTATTGTAATTGATGGGTTATAAATTAATATACTGATGATTATGCTGGGAATTATATGATATTTAAGTGATGAATTGTAATTATTTTTATTTTTGTATATAACTTAGGTTTTCGGGGTTGCTCCGCTCAGTAATGTTTATCTTACTAAAATATTACTGTGAATCGGTTTTTAAATCGTGGAGAAGTCCATTATTCGTCAAATTATGTAAACATGTATTGAATGTCTTTTTTGTATGTGATGAATAAAAATTATTTTGAATTTGAATTTGAATAATGCCTTGATATTAAGAGGGTATTGAATCGATCCCCTACAAGACTCCAAGACTATTATTAATTCAAAAAAATATCTTTAGGTGCTACAATATTCCGAAGATGGCTCTGAGGTGAAGAAAGAATCTATATTTAGCTCAAATTGCAGATGTTCAATGATGGTGATGGCCATGATCGTCCAGGCCTTCGGGTTAACGCAAAAATAGAAGAGCTCACGTGGTTGAAAAATGACAAGTGACATATGTCATGTGCGAAATGTCACAAAATGATAAATGATAGATGCCATGTGTCGATGACAGACGCCAAATGTCCAATACTGATGCATAACAGCTGATATAACCTAAAAATGTCGTTGACTACTTCTCCGAAAATTGATAGATGTTATGGGCGAGTGGGGAGTCTAGTATAGAGTGGAGAGGTAAAAAGTCTGCCAACCGACGGAATATTTACTGTTTTGTATAAATAGACTTCGTGTATTGGTACTTTTTTCTGTTATATTGGATCTAAAAGATGTGGATTCGAAAATATGTCAATAATTAATATGCTTTAATGTGCAGTCCCGTTCCATTATTCCGGGAAAAATACCCTGTAAAAATGACTCTAATTTGTAACCAGTAATTTACCATATACGTCTACAACCGACTTTAATATTGATTTTTACCTAAAAAAGACAAGTGCATCGTCCGCGAGTGTTGCAAAAATATCGATAAAATGTCGACATTACCGAAGTACAGTCAAATGAATATAATAAATAAATATTACATTAGTCGAGGGTCATAAAAGAAATCAAGTAGAATGTATGATTTTGTGTGCAACTTTTCATTTACGGAGGGTTTTAAGTACCTTTATTGGTGATAACGTTCTACTGGATTTTAGCGCAACGTTGGTGGTGAATCCCGCATTTCCCTCTATTGATCTAGTCTAAGCACGTGTTATATACTTTTATCAGAATCAAATCAAAATTTTAAAAGCATATAAAAATAAGAAGCAAAATGAAAATGTCCTACTAAAGTAGGTATATAAAATCAAATTGGTGGATACAAAAAGTAACGTTTTCGATCAGAAGTGAAATTGCTTTAAAATTATATTGTTTGGCATTCTTTAATGATAGTAAATAGTTCACACGTAATGCCTGGCCTTTTACTTACACTGACTGACGCCGAATGAGGCCAAAAAAATGAAAATTATTAATAAAATTATTATGTTTACGGTGGTAACATGAGAAATCTTTATTGCCGTCCGGCACGCGATTCTGTGTACATTCTTTGTGTCGTGTTTAAACGTAGAAAAATAAGACTAAAATGGGTTTTGTGTGTAGTGAAGACTTAAGGGTGGATTGTTGGAAACAATTAAAGATAGACAACTTTTGTTGCCATACATAACTTAAAGGAATGAAATAGTTTTTAATCATTTTGACGGTTATTAATTAATTGAATAAAAATAGTGGAAACGTTTATTAATACTGCATTTACTACATTCTTGCTTGGATAATGGTAAATAGTATATTGCGCAACAAATCTAGAAAAGTGGTGTTTTATCGAATAGTCTTTGGGTACGAGCTATAGTGAGTATTTAAAAAGCTATACGAATTGAGTCAAACCACTTATTAAAGAGTTTTTTTTGAAAATTATAAGTTTCTATCTAAACTATGAGGTGGCAACTTTAAGCACAATAACGTCGACTAAATAAACACAAACAAAATTACATGAAATATGTTCTTTGTACAGGGTGCTACCAAAAGACAGTCCATTCTAGTATACGTCCCTTTAAAAGAAAATAAGAAAAACAACCAAGTAGGTGTAACATCCATCCTATAAGTTTGAAATGGCGAAGAAATGCCATCTCCTTTGGCTTTTTCAAATGCGAGCAGCTAGTTGACGAGAAAGACCAGTCTAAAGATTTCACAGTGCCATTTGTTTCACATGGTTGCAAAAATCGTTTGTAAACCAAAAAGAAATCTAGAGTTTAATATTAAACCCACGGTTTCTTATTGTGGTTTACTGCAGTTAATGAAAGAGATCATGACAGACAGGAATAGATATCACGGTTAAGTTTTAGATTTTGGTGATAAAATCTCTAGGATTGATTCAGTGACAAATAAAAGAAAACGGTGTGAGAAATGAGGAAGTAGAAGTAGCGGTTCATGCTCATGTTGCTATGAAGCTTACATTGAATACAAGTTAACGAAAATGTTACCATGTGCACACGAAGCCAATTTGAGATTACTGACTAATATATGCACCAAAAGAGACACAGTCAAATTAACAAAAGTGCAACCATGCGCGTAGTTATTCCCCGTACTAAAACTAAGGTAGATCAAAAATAATATGTTGTTTAACTGTAACAAAACCACAGAAAAGTTTAGACTTTATGACAAACCATCCCTGCCTCTGCGCCTCTTGAGCTTCAAAACCTGTTTTTCTGATAGAAACTCTGGATGGATGCGCTTGGAGGTCACTGACCATTTGGTTTGACGGAAAGTTGGGATAACCGATTAGTTCTTTTTGTTTTACTGTGATTCTACTATCCAGCCTATTGTTAGTACTAATTACATCCATATAATGATCAAGTCAATCGTTGAGGTTCTTACCTAAATTTGGAATAGGAAGTTAGATGTACTTAGATTTGTTAAAAACTGCGAGTAATTCAAAATTGATTGGTATTATCGAGAATGATCAGCGTTTTTCTTCTTCGAGTAACATTACAATCTATGTGGGAGTGAATTGCAAGTACGGCTTGTCTACTACGGCTTCTATCAAGCATGAATTCTTGATTGTTGTCGGTACCCACAGTTTGTATGTATCTGGATCTCCCCAGTGATCTTCTGCCATTCAGTGATTCCGGTATAGTGACTTTCATCATTTTGTCATTGCGTAAGCACTAGAGAGCTCTGAATGTGTCCTGTTCATGAGCCATCTAAGTATTTGTGATTTTACTTTTCACACTTTGTTTTCCTGATATAGCTATCCAACTCAGTGTTTATTATTTTATTATTATTTTCTTGAGTACTTTTCGATCTAATCTTTGAAAGTTTGTTCTAGCCATAGATGGCCACGGGACTAATTTGTCGCAGGTCAGAGTTTTAACTTTGAGGATCATGTGTAACCGGTTCGGAGTTAAAGTCGTCGATGTATACGATTTTCTGTGTCATGTTTCTTCCATGTCTGCCTAACCTCCTTCGCTTTCTCCATCTACGTTTCCAAACAGTTCCTTAGACTCAGAAGTTTTTCTACCATTTAGGTCACTGTCATCGGCAAAAGCCAGTACCAGGTTTATTCTGTGAGATGACTTCCACATCAATGTGTCCCCATTTTTCTGACTATAGCCCAGTTATGAGTTAGAAATAGTTGAGAAATTCAGAGCCCAGAACTATCAAAAATCAAGGAGACTAATAATAATAGTTGAATATTAGGAAAGGAACTGCTGGTAAGGTCCGCCTACGGAGGCAATATGCAGTAGCACATACAAAACAATCACCAACTCAAACGAGACAACCGATGACACTGACGCCAGTGATAGACGCTTTGACGGGTGCGTCTGTCGCTATGAGTTGCCAAAGGGATCGCGTAGCAATGAGAACTTGCGGTAAGGAAAAAACATCAATCTCTATTCAATTTAAAATGATTTTGTATTCTGCATTATTCAACTCTTAACTTATTGCTTGGCTATGGTCAGACAAATAGCTTTCATGATTATAGAATACAGTTAAATAAGACGGGAGGCAAACTGCCTCTCCATTGTAAACCAACATTGACTACGAGTTTTTTTATAACACTCTGCCTCCCCTTTCATAACTTCATCGGCTTTTTTGCAGCATGCCTTTGTGATATTCAGGTTTTCTTTGGTGTTCTGCCCTGGGCCATGACTCTCCACGCTTGGTATATTTCATCATGAGCTTGTTGGAATTTAATAAATAATTATGGAAAGCCTTATCGAATTTCCAGTGTTTTTCAAGAGTTTGTCAGTAGTAAACGTCTGGTCGAGGGTTAATCTGTTAGGTCTGAAACGGCATTGATAACCTACAGTCGATTCTTCCACGTAAGATATTATGGGAGATAGTATTACCACAGATTTAATCTGTGGTATTACAATTGAACGAACTTTGTAAGTGTGTTAATAAGGAAAATCTCTCTCTTATTCTTCTAGTTTTGACCACTTTCTCTTATGTAAGGGTATACTGAAAGTATCAGGCATAGGGTCGTTGCCCCATATTAACAATATGGTGTGTGAACCCTTTGGTAGAACCCTTCATCTTCGAGTTTAGATATTCAGAGTGGATAGGACCACTTCCTGGAGATTTATTGTATTTTAAGTGGTGTATGGCTTATTTAACTACTTCTTTGGGTTTCCATGCATGATCCATTGGTAGTACTAATGCTTCAGTTTTGAATGGATAGTAGTACTGATACATAAGGATTAGGACGAAGATGGTGAATATTGATAATTATGTAAACCTTAAAGTTGTGTGTTTCTAGTTTTATTCTCTATGTTATGTGTACCTTATTACCACAGAATACTACGTGGTAAATGAGCGGACTTACCCCCTTAATTTTTAAAATAAAAAAATCGATACTTAGCACTACGGGAGAAGGAATCATTGTAATTCAGTAATTTTTCTTATGCACCGGCTGTTTTATGTGCTGAAATTTGATAGTTATATTCCGTGCATCGCGCAATAATCTTTATCAACTTGTTAAGACTGTCGAATGATTAAATATGGGCCATATATTTTCTGCAAACAAAGAAGTAACTGTCAGTTATTTGGTCTGTGGCCCTTGCCATTATTTTTTATTACAAGCTGAATCTAGGTTGTATATTAAGTTGGGTTAGTTTCGGCAAAATGCAACAGACTTTTATGCACAATACCGAAAAAGAATTTTTGTCATCTACGCGCGTTTTGGGTAACCGTGTTAGCATCATCAGGAGATGATTAAAACTAAACTTACAATCTACCTAATTTTTTTTATACTACCTGTTTTAATCAAGCGATTCCAAAAAAGAACTAATTCTGGGATCATACTAGCCATGCTCAGTCAACCAATACAATCTTTTTTTAACTATTCTTACATTTTAATAATTTCGTATGCGTCTAATAATCTCCTATCACACATTGTGAATTAATTTTAAATTTTTTGTTATGATTCTATGATTATTTTCTTCTAGCTTGCCCAACATATTTTTGGTTGCAGTTGATGCATCCAATTTCATAAATTCCACTTTTTTCCAGTGTTTCAATGTTTTCCTTTGGATCTCTTAATAAATTCTTGATGCTAAACTGAGTTTGGTATACTAATTTTAAACCCACGTTCTTAAAATCTTTTTTATCCGATCGGACGAAAAACGACACCTTTCCGATGTGTTTTCTCACCGCAAAAGTCATGATTCCAGTATATTGTATTCGTTGCTTGGCAACATGCAATAACTGTACAAGAATAGAAAATAACAGTCCGGGAATATAACATTCCCGTCCTAGGCCGGGAATGTAACATATCTGTCATATTCAAACGCCTTGTTTGTCAGATCTGACGTCTATCAAAAGTAACAATTAGCTGTAGTTTCCGTAGCTACGTAATAAAATTCAAGCTCGCTCGATTCAAAACTTGATATTATGTTGAGTTTAAATTTAAAACACCGTTTTTATTTACAGTAATATTTGGCTCTATTTATAATAAGTACGTATTCTAATTAATTTCGATCGGATAAAAAATAGTATGTGCAACTCGTAGGAAAAGCACATTCCTGGACTCCTGTGTTGCTGGCCTCGGCTGCGCCTCGTCCAGCAACTACCACAGTCGTCCAGGAATGTTTTGCTTTTCCTCCTAGTTACACAACATACTATTTTCGCTATATTAAATGTCACTTTTTCATTATTAAGAATTTCTTTGCTGAGAGGAGAATTAACCCTTTCGGCTTTCCTCCCCCGGAATATGCTCTCTGGATTTCAATGTTAATGCTTGATGGGTATTTCTAATTGAAATGTTTTATGTGAAGATAATTACATTACTAACCCAAAGACGTTACAACAGCAAGTCTAAATGGATAAATCGCTAATAAATATAGTTGTATGGATCTCGCATCTCGCCCACTCCTAAAATGTGTGAAATTGTCTTAAAACGAGTCGACCTTTCACCCGATCCCAGTGTTTTGCCTCTCTATTACCGTTACCAATAAATTCTCTAATTTAACGGCCGACAGAGCGAATAGAGAGATTATGACGGGCGTCCCGCGGTGACGAAGGTGATGCGGGGACAATTCCTAACACTTATTTGCCAGTGTCGGGTATTAGAAATTCTGGTTTAACGAGGCTTCATCCATCAACATGCTGAATAAATGGCATACTGAATACTAATACGATGATCCGGTGATATTACACTTATGTTTTAATTACCTCTAATTTTATTGTAGGATATAGAAAATGACCTTATGTGCTACCAGAAAAACGATTAACCATCACAATCTTACTGTTTTTAAATTGAATACTTTTGGTATTATTTTTTAAATAATAATGTGGATGTTTGGCTTGCAATACTTTAAAACGAAATACCTTTTGTATTATTTTGGAAAGAATTCTGTGTTTTTCAGATCTAACCAAATTGAGCGTCTAATTTAGAGAAAAATTCTTCATAAAATTATTGGGAGTGCTCCAGAGAACGTTCGACACACGCGGTATGCTTGTTTCATTTGTATATTACTTCCCTTGCTATAATACTATCCTCAAATGCTTTCTGAATAAAGTCGTCTCATATACAATTTTGCCTATTTAATCTTGAACATGTACCGTCACCTGCCGTTGTACCGCTTAAAATCGCTTATGCCCGGAAGCCTTACGTCTCATCCTTCCACTTCTCTCTCCTTATACGCCCACGATACCACGCGATGGTGGCAAAAGTAACAAAAGAAAACCATAGAAAGTCATATTGCTAATTTATTGCCTTATTACGGCAACTGGAAGATTAGCTTAAACGAATCAAATACTACTGAACTAGGTATGTTCACTCGGAAGTATGCTGACACGAAGGTTACGCTTCAAGTGATCAATAATGTGGCTATTTCGCCGAAAGATACCTAGAGGTGTTTTTGATAAAAAGTTAATTTTTTTCAACCACATTGTAGCGCTACATGCCAAAAAAGTTTTTATCAGGGAGAGCCTTAACTTGCTAGTTGCAACGAGATCTTATCGCAGTCCAGCTGGCAAGTTGATGGCCTATGAAACCGCTGGCTTTGCTCTATACAGATTCACGTCTTCGCTGATGGTCTTCAATTACGTCAAGATCGAGGATTTAATGGCTAGGATGGAATAAATCGATCATCACATCAATAAACTAACCAGTATATATTTTCCATTCTTTCGTCTCCGCTGACGGCGAGGATTGCAGATGCCAGATGTGTTCCACTAAACATACCTAAAGTTGGGGCTATTACTGCAACATCACACTGTTCTACCAGGATCTACGATATCCCTAAAATATTTTCTTTAGGGCATTTAACGCAAGTTTAATCATGCTTTGCTTATACTAAAAATATCAAAGACATAAAACATAACTTCTAATAAAAATAAATCAAGTAATCAAGTTTCGAAACAGGCCCCGCCTACGATTGGTCGAACAAGGGGGGCAAGACTTGTTAAGGGACTTACTCAATGTCTTCAAAACTATTGCAATATAAAAGCAAATCGCGAGACACAGTATCTGGAATTCCTGAGTTTGGTACGCATTGCAAACAATTTCCCCGGGGCTTTGACCTTGTATATATTATGCTATGTTTTGTGTCTGTTCAGCCCCACTTTGTCTATTCTTCAACGTGAAGTAGAGGTTTTGACACTTTTCCCTAGATTTATTCTCTCTCTTTAAACCACTCCATTAGCCTGTAACAGTTCGATTTTGCCAATGTCAAATATTTTTAAAATTTCATTTATATGCCGCATTTAGGGAAAAAAGGATGCTGTATTTTGTTTGTTTGTTTGATTTGCTAACAATTCGCTTGAAATTGCCGCTTTTTTTATATAAATTAACTATATTCTAGTTGATAAGCAAAGCACATTGTTATTGTAATATTACATTATCATAGAAAACCGTTCTATATTTTTAAGAATTCTGCTAATAAACCCACAAATACGCTGCAGTAGATTCGTCGATCCATATTTGACTGACGGTGTGAATATTCCATAATCTTTTGGGAAAACCTTGGTCGCGGAACACCAATTGCCGGCCGCCATTTTTGAAGATCGTTAGATTGTTTTGGGACCTCTGCTTCTAAATATATTCACACGGCAGGCTGTAGTTTTTTGTAACATTCGACCGAGTAATAGGAATGTACCATTTCTTGTAAACGCCAGCTGTCGATTTAAATTTTTAAAAGTTTATCGTTTTGTTAGGGAATATTCTCTCGTATTTCTTGAATCATTCAATTTCGGTAAATTAATTGTGGCTTCCGCAGTCGTTTTACAACCATAATAAACGGGAACTAAGTTGTTTATTATCTTAGAATTATTCCTGGTATCGAATCGTTAGAATACGATACGGCAGTTCTCCGCCCTACAATTTTTCCTCCCTCTAATCTCGTATAAGTGAAAAAGACAAATTGACTGAAAACTGAGGATTTAGCTCTTCTAAAATACCCATGAGAAGGTTTGCTGATCGTGCAATCGTAGAGACTCAACATTTTATTGTGATTCAATTCTACCCTTTCTTAGGGGATATATTGTGTTGATTTTCTGTTTGTGTTTTGACACGACCGATTAATTGGGATATGAATACAGCTGTATTAGGTAACCATTTTCTCTGGATTTCTTTTTGTATTGCCTGTGACGCGTGGAGGCCATGTCGCTAACGGTTTTTTTCCATTATTTCTAGAGGCTTTCCACGTTCGTCAGATAAGACCGAGACCGTCGAATTTCCCTAGCCCTCACACGCACTAACGAGGTAATTATTGCTCTAGTTTTGCCTAAATTAATGATTTAATTACTTTATCTGTGTTACCTTTTTTTGTGCTTATACCGCCATTTGCTTTGCGTCAATTGCGTCCCATATGTTAGCTTATCTACTACATTTTATCAAATCTGAATTTGTATTTTAATGTAACTTGAGTTTTGATCGTATGGGGAAGTTTATATTTTCTTTTAGGGGTGATTCATCCCTATCTTTTTTTATATTCAAGTTGTCTGAACCTTATTATCTCTTTTATTTGCTAATGGGCATTGCAAAACCATGGTTTTTTTCTCTGGGAGAATTTGTTTAATAAAGAAGATATATTTATGCAAGGGGGAAGGGGGGGGGGGTTCTGGTTTTTTATTAAAGTAAGGGGTCTTCGTCTAATGCGCACTGGGATATTTCAGGGTTTTTCCTAAAGGGCCACAGCTTTGCTGGAGGGCCACTACTCTTACGAGCAGGCTCGAAGCAGGGGTTACTGGAGAGCCACCTCTTCAAATACCAGGCTACACTAGAGCCAATCCAAAGGCCGAGCTTTCGAGACCTCGGCTAGTTTTCCCTCAGGGCCAGTGCCCTAGCAGTACAAACAGGTGCCCGGTACTTCACCAGAGTTCGACGGATCTAAGTGGTATTGTACATAAGCTTAAGTTTATTTATTCATTTATTATTATTAATCGCTCTGAATTTTCTTTCTGTTTAATATAAATCAAGCATTGACAGTCGAGCTTTGAAACAGTTTCTACAATTTTGTTCCTTTCATTCATTTATCGAGTAACATAACCGCTCTGAATTTTCTTTCTTTATAATATAAGTAAGGCATTGATAGCCAAGCTTTCAATAGTTTTACTCTAATTTTATTCTTTTTTATCAATTTATCGAGTCATTTGATTTAATTATTGTGGCCGTTCATTGCTACATATTATTATCATTACATTTAAAATCGGTGTAGCTATCATACCTAGATGTAATTAGCTTAGTTGACATCAAAGTGATCACTTCGGTTAGTTGTATTTATGGCATTTAGTAGTAATGCATACAGAACCGAGTATTAACAACTGAATTGGTCTCCGCACACTCTTCATATTGTGCTCTATTTATATCATCAATTACTTTAATAGTCATTTGTCATTTGTTTGTCTTCTTAACCTTCCATTAGTCGCGTATGTATCTGACAGATACACGCCTAATATTTATGTTGATTTATCAAAAAATAATAACAATACAATTTTCTGGCCTGCAATAATCCTTAAGTAACTAGTAGGGAATACTTTCCTAGAATTACAGGTCCAGATCTTTATTTGGGATTTTGTAATTTAAGCAAAACCGTCCCGGCGCGGGAATTTTACCTGGGAGGTACAATGCGACTATTCCTGTTAGAGTCGGGCCACCTCGGCCGCATTCTTAGCCTTCACGTGAAACGTGTATCTAAGTTGTGTATAATTGATTTTTGTTCGTATCTAAGTGTCTAGCATTTATTCGACGAATGTTTTTGCCATTACCAGTGATAAAATTGAGTAAAAAAATATATGACCTAAAATATTCAGAGGAAATTGTTGAACTGAATCGTATATTGCATTTTTGTATGAAGAAGAGGTCTGTCAGTTGCCTGAAGAAGATTTTGTCGAGTCTGACGAACCTGAGACCGAGGGCCATGTGGAAACTAGATCAACAGATTCCGAAACCGACCATGATATCTGTGATGGTGAATCGGAGGAGGAAGAACAGCTGAAAAACTAAGAAAGGATAAATATGCTAACCGCACTACAAAATTAATAAAAAAAACTTCTTTTTCTGCATACAGCCGTAAAAAGTGTAAAACGTACTTATGTTTAAAATTACACGCTAAGAGAATATGTGATAAATGCCTAAATACAGATGAAGCCAGTACTGATTGTTCTGATTAATATTTTTTATTAATTTTGGTTAGTTTTAACTTAGTTAACATATATTTTATAAGACGGTATAATAAATTTTAACAATTTTTTAGCCATCAGAATCCTGTTTTCAAATTAAAACATTATATTTTTTATATGTATCTGGGAGATACAACGCGACCAACGATGTTATAAGTACCCACGCGCCTAACGGAGGGTTAACTAACCGCTTTTCGATTTAACATTTGACTCCAGATAGATTGTTGCTGTGTTTTCAAAAAAAGAACTTAGTAGCAAATATATTGTTCCTTAAATTTTTATATTGTGTTTTCTTGATAAGTTAAGTTAATTGATTAATTATTGATTTAATGAGCCAGCCTATATTTTCGTTTTCTTGTTGGTTTGAAATTAAGTCCCTGTTTTCTTACATGAACACAGCATGAGTTTTGGTAAATACTTATTGCCTCATAACTGACCCAAATTGACATATGGGTGAATAAAACATGTCGTAGAACGTCATTGAACACGCCACTGGGTGCACAGCCTACCACTAAAATTCATCGTCTCTAGGAAGTTAATATAGTTCCACCCGCGACGCAACGCGAATTGTGATGTAAATGGAGGCATTAAGGAACATTTTGTGTATCCTGAACAAAGATTCACGTCTTGTGTCCTACAGCATTATGCATAATGTTACTCAATCTTTTTAATAGTTAACATTAATTTGGACTTTAGCTAGGCAAGGTATGGCGATTTTTAGAAATAGTTATTTGCGCCAGCAAAATAAATAATTACAAGGAAAACGTCTAGTGGCTTTTTCCATTTTTCGCGAGATAAATGTCTGGTTGATATCCCGAACGTGTGGAATATCGGGAATAAATTGAATTGAATTTGAATCCTTTTTACCTCCCCAGTAGCGATATCTTTCATTCAGTCTATAAACTTGCCTTTAGTTATTGAGTATAATTTGTTAATATTATACTCTATTTTATAAAATGGGTAGTTTAGAGATAATTTTTATCGGCAACCAGGCAATCGTTATAAAGGAGAGAGACTTCATGCGAGAAGTTCCAAAACTTTCTGATTCATATTGATGACTCCCGCTGTGGATTGTTCGACATCTACTTTAAGTTAAATAAGCGGTTATAGATGATGTCCCATTAGGGTGATAGAGTACAATGTCTTCTTTAAAATAGGAACTACGAAAAATGCGGTGCAAGTTACAGTCTCAAATAAACACAAAAGCAAGGCACTAATATTTAAACTTGGCGCTTTAAAAAAATCAACATGACAAGATGTTTGGTTTTTGTTCGTATTGTTTAATTTTATTTTTCCCAGTTTGAACTGGATGAAAAATTTTTACTTATAACAGAAAGTTGAGGTATATTTGTAGATTATTAAATATTTTAAGTCAAATCGTTTAAATTCTATAGCCGTTTAAATTGCTTAAAGTGTCGATTTTCAGCTAACAATTTACAAAATAAACACAGATGACAATAAGCAAAGAAAATTATTTTACCAATTCTAGAGTTTCGAAGAAAATTAAAGGTGTTTAGATTATTTCTTTCATTTAACACACATTGAGTCCTTGTCTTAATCTGCATAATATTGGAAATAATTTTAATTGCTATTTTGACCAAGATTATAACTTTTAGCTTAAAATTTGCATATCTTATAAAGCTGCTTCCAAAAATTTTCTTCAAGTTTTCAATAGTAAAACTCATCTAATATAAGAGACAAACTCAGAAAATATACTAAATGAAACACCCTTATATTCCATGCAAAAAAATTTAATCCAAAAGGACTTAGCGTAACACAGCGCTTTCGGCCTGAGCCATCATCAGTGTTGCTTGTCAGTGGAACAAAAAGACATATCCACGAAGAGGATCAAACAACATCAAAAGACAACGGTCACATCAAAATATAGATTACAAGTTACATTTTTTAAAAAGGTTCACATAATTTAACACAAAACAAATACCAGACCTCGGTCTAGCAATAGTCTAACCGCCTGTCATGTAAAAAAATAGTAAAAACCGAAAAGTTTTTACTGTTTCTATTTTCCCGAAACTAACTACTAGCGGAGATATTTTAATAAGTTTTAGTTATGTTATCAATGTTTCGAAGAACAAAAGTGCTTACACTTAAAAATAAAATAACGATAGGGCCATTCCGTTATTATTGTCTTTGGCTTTCTTCAATGAAACTCTACGTATTTCTTCGCCAAAAGATCTCCTAATTGTTGGCAGGGTATATAGTATATATAGAACCACGAGCCCGGCGCAACCTCCAGCAGCATCGTTTTTGGCTTGGTATTTGTTAGCATTGGTTATCTCCGGCAGAGCACAAAATACTTATTTATACCGTGTCTCCGGTATGGTTTTGTTGGTTTAAGTACCTTCAAAGAAATCAGTTTTGTTCAATTTATGAATAAACTGTCTTGTAAATTGCAGAGGAATTTGATTACTGTCAGCCATGTCAAATATGTTTAGTATCTATTATAACGGAGGATATATATATTTTCACTGCATTGCGTGCGGAAAAGTAAAACTACTCATAAATCTCATAGGTAACTGTAATAGTTATTTTCCTAAGATTTCCGTGGCCCGAGCGACACGAAGCACGAAGAGGAATTCGGGCAAGCAGTTAAGTGCGGGAAAAACACTTTCTGCATGAGTTAGGATCAAAAGTTTTTCTACAGGCTCAAAAAAAATAAATCGAAAATTTAATGTTCTTAAATCTGTAAAAATAAAACGGAAACAAAAGTAACGTAACAAGAGTGAGTACAAAAAAATTGGAATAAGGAAAGTAATTACTTATTATTGGTGATATTAATTGTAAACGCACAGGTAGTCGCATTCTGTAAGCTAATAATTATGGAAGTGAGCGTGTGGGTTGAAGTTAGCTGCTTCTTGGAAGAAGATTGCTCTAATATAGGGGAACAAATATTGGGAAGAAGTTTCTTCAGAAATAGGCGTCAAATCGTAGCTGTTATTACTGATAGTAGGTACATCTGGGCAAGACGTTAATGGCTCTAGATTTCATTTTGATTTCCGCCTTCCTAAACGTTTAATATTTGTGATACCTTCTCAACAATCGGCACGAAAAATGGCCGAGTGCCTCCTAAACCTGTTACCCGTGTGCAGTTCCGGATATTGAAGGTGTAAATAGGTTGCGATTTCGGAGGGTATTTTTCCTATTCAATTATTGATGCCCACAGATTGGACAGTACAGGGTGTCCAATTTTCGTTGTCATTGCGGGGTATTGCCATTATTTTGATAGATAGAGAGATGCGGTTTTCGCAAACCTGGACGACTACTTTTTCGAGAGACAAAAAATAATATAAATAAAATTTTCCTAGCCCTTTTCGTTTTCGAGCTACAGGGTGAAATTGAAAATTTGCACTTTTAGGGTATGCCTCGTATCTCAACTGCCTAATAACTTATCAAAAAGATAAAAACCCATTCTTATAGATCTTTTTACGTATAATTCAGTGGCTGCTTGTTTTTTTTATAGCTACCGTTTTTGACATACGACCCACACTTATGAAGTTTTAAATGATCCACCCTGAATTACGAAATTGTGTGAAAAATGTGTGAGAGAAAATGGTAATCATTTTGAGCAGTTCTTTTAATTTTCTTTGTTATGTTTGTTGTTATGTTGTTATTATGTTTGTTATAAAAATTATAATTCTAAAATAGAAATCGCTGCCAAATACAAAATTACATGTAATTTACCATTTTTTTAATTTTTAACATTTCCGAAAATAGAAAGTATAAACTATTATATATCATCAAAATCATCAATCATCAAAATAGTGCAATCTAATGACATAAAAATACAGGGTGTTTAAATGAAACACAAATCATAAGTTTGGGTCGTAGGTAAAAGACGGTAGCTCTATAAAAAAAAGTCAAGCGCCACTGAATTATACGTACAACGATCTAAAAGAATGCGTTTTTAACTTTTTGATAAGTTATCAGGCAGCTAAGATACGAGGTATGCCCAAAAAGTGTAAATTTTCAATTTCACCCTGTAACTCGAAAACGAAAAGGGCTAGGAAAATTTCGATTATTGCATTTTTTGTTTCTCGAAAAAGTAGTCCAGGTTTGCGAAAACCGCATCTCTCTATCTGTCAAAATAACGGAGATACCCCGCAATGACAACTAAAATTGGACACCCAGTACATAAATGTATTCATGTCAATATTACATAGTAATTTACACACGTCAGAGAACAATGAATAATAATAGTAATAATTAAAAAAATATTACGCGCCTGGCTCCAAATATATATTTACTTATATACTAAAATAAAAACCCATCACTAGGTAAAATCAAATTTAAAAATTCATCAAAAGAATAAAAATTGTGGAATATTAAGATTTTTTAAAATTTTCGTCTTAAAATTTGACAACGGCAACGTCTTAATCTCCCCGGGAAGAACATTAAAATATTTTATCGCCTAGTAGCCAGGGCCGCTCTGACACATCCTTAAGCCCCAGTAGATGGCGATGATGTTAGCTCTATTTCTGGTTAAAAGACCATGCACGTCCTCGTGAGCTAGAATCAAACCCATGTTCTCGTTCACACATAGAAGATTCTCCAATATATGCAGGGAAGGCACAGTAAGTACTCTACGTCCCCTATAACCTTCCCTACAGTCTTCTCCGAAACCTAATCTGCTTATCAATCTAACTGCCCTTCGCTGTAAGCCGAAAAGCCGCCGGATACCAGCAGCAGCATGACCTCCATGCAAGCATTGTATAGGAAAGATGGCAATGAGAGACGGAAAAATATGCTGTTCTTAACCAGGGAGACATCGTCTATCAGGCTCCGAAGCAACTAGAGAGCTTTTATCAGTTTTGATGAGACATGCCTGACTTGATCGTCCCACTGTAACCGAGGGTGTACATAAACTCCTAAGAACTTGGTCTTGTCAACATGAGAGTTGACCCTTCCCAAATCCCTCATCGAGAACACCACTGTATTTTCCTTATTCCACAACAGTCTATTACAGTGAAACCACTTCTCAGCCCTCGCCTGTCCAACCACGAAACTCTCTAGGGAAGCCTCCAGTGAACTAGCGCCGACAGAAACCCTTAGCAAAGAATGTATATTTAGATAAAGGATCAGTCTTTGGTAGATCATTAACGCATATTAGAAATAGTATGGGGCCCAAGACTGACCCTTGGGCAACTCCAATAGTAATTTCACGCTTTTCCAATGTCACCTCTGAATACTGTACAGCCGGACCGCTACCCTTCAAATAGGATTGGTCAGCAGTGTCGAAGGTCTTACTAAGGTCACAAACCAGAACTGTGTTATACTGAAGGTCATGAGATGAATCAAAGATATTCGAAACAAGATCAAGGATCCCCAGGACTGTGTTTTTGTCCTTTCTAAACCCAAACTGACATTTGGCAAATAAACCATTTGTTTCAATGTTCATCAGTTCAAAAAATACCCATTATTTGTTTCTTTACACATCAAGAAGGATCTGGCGGAATGATTTTTGAAGTTCTTGATATTAGCAATTATCAGGTTTTCTTTATCTTCTATATCGTCGATGGTGATTTTCGTTATTTCCTCTCGTTTGCAAGCACCAGCCAATTCAAAAATCGTTACCAACTTAATCATCAGCTAAATTTCATCGGATGCTCCATCATAATTTTTTTACGTCTTCTTGACTGAAAATTTTCGATTTTTTCAGACAGAATCCAACATTTTGTCTTTTCATTTTATGAAATTTGCCAATATCCAAATCTTGTTTAACTTTACAAATACTTTTTGTCATTTAATATCTGGACCACAATGTGTTTGGTATCCAAAAATATGCTAAAAATACTTCCTCTTTTGTTCAATAAAATGAGAGTATTGCATATTGCTTCTCTTATCTTTTTTTCGACTTCACGAGTGACAAATTCAAACTTGTTTCATTAGCTGCTGCTAAAATTTCTTCAGGAAGTTCTTCATCTGATGAATTAATTGTTGATGTCATCAAATAGAAAACACAGGTTGAAATTTACTGTAGATTGATATGTCAATGCAACGTCTGTTACATAAGCAATCAGAACTAAATATTTTCAATCACTATAGCAACAATTATTAATGTATACGAGGGTTCTTCATAATACAATATTTGTAACATTATTTTTTTTTGTTTTTAGCAAGTTAGTGAATAATATCAAATACATTTTCTAACTTTATGAACAAACGACCTGAGACTCTCATATTTTGTCACCGCAGCTACCTACATTTTTCTTCAAAATTATACTCAAGTATGCGTTCGGGAAAATGACACTTTCCGTAGTAAAATGCGTGTGATAAAGACATTAAATACGCAGGCTCAAAGAAAAACTATTAGTACAATGTGAGTTACCGTTGCAAGGCTTAATTTATTCTCTTTGCCTAAATTTGTTTGCAATTCCCGATATTTCAGTTTAGAAAAAAAAACATATTTTTTAAGTATCGTGTACCAATTCCGAGCCTCATCATTGGGATCTCGGAAACTAGAAGAGATACGAGGTCGGTTAAATGGGAGCAAAGTTGTGCAATTTGATGCTGATTAAAATGCCATCTTAAAAGTAAAAATACTTACGAAGATTTTTGAAAAAACCGAATATTCGCGATATCATTTTAATTTTTTATGACTCTATTTGAATAGATATAACAAAATAAATTTCACATCCTTATTGCTACTTTTTCTATTCTACAAGATGGTG